>JAHZNJ010000043.1:0-20203 GCA_027744475.1 Lepidocyrtus cf. sotoi NNG-2020
AATCGTCAACATCATCCATTTTATTGTTATTTGTTCTATGATCAAGCTAATATCCTTTGTTTCAAGTTTTACGGGCGGGTACGGTGCGGGTGCGGGTGGTGATGGTGGAATTTGTTTTTGTTACATATTTTTACACTCACTCAACCAACTCACACAAGTTTGGGAGGAAGGGTTTGATATTCTTCTTGAAGCATAAAATCCTTAAAATCCTGCTATGCTGCTCCAATCTTGTTCTGTTTCAAAACTTTATAAATTATTTTGAATGGTATATCGTGTACTTACAATAATAAACCTAAAATACGTCATTGTAGAAATGATGATGATGTTGACTTTAGAGTGACACTAATTGCTCTAAGTAGGTATGTTATTTCAAACCTACACAAATAAAACTAAAACTGTTCCACTAATCCACCTTTTGTAAAACCCCATTAGTCAAAGTCTTGTGGGGAACCGTTTACGTTTGAACAGTAGTAGTACAAATACCCAATTGATGAAAACCTGTACACGAGGAAATATTCCCTTTTTGTGTAGTTGCTTTATAACGACAACTACAACGACATTTTTTTACGGAAGAGGAGATCAAGGAAGAAAAGCAAACATTCCATAATGGCTTATTTTGTTGTATCCTTTTTGCTGTTTTACCAGAAGGTTAAAATAAAAAGTATTGTGTGTGTTTGCTTCAGCTTTTTTGGCTGTACGTATTTTTCCGATTTCGGTCCGGCTACGCATTAAGAGACCTTCGTGCGTCCACTGAAGTGTTTATGAAAGTGTAACAGACACAATTTACAGACGATTAGTGAGAATGATTGAAAATACCTGAAGTTGGAAGTGGAAAAGAAAATTCTTTTCAGTAGTTTGGAAAACACCATAAAAAGGTCTTAAAGAAAATCCCGTTTATTTCTTTTACATTCTTTTTTTTTCTTTAATAGTTCTACAGAATTCCAATGTGGCTGTAGAAAATACGTAAACAACTGGGTGAGGTGTTAAATTTTCTTCCACCAACCAACTGTGGAAAGAAGCAGAAAATTTTACAATTCGTAGATTCTTACGATACGTACATTCTGGTAGCTGTTTTGATTGAGGTTTTTAGTTTAGATCTTGCTTTCTTTCTAGTAATAAAGAAAAGCTTCAGAAATGAGAAGGATTCCGATTAAATACAGTTTTTCTGACATTTCAATTTTGCAAACGAAACACACCTGATGAGTTATTGTTGTAAATAACTTCAACATTTAATAATTTACCTAGAATAAAAATTACAATTGCCTACTTAAACCGAAGGGTTGAGCCCAAAAAATTCTTTCCCTTTCTTTGGATATTTTATATGATTAAATCGGAGGGTACCCTACAACTGATGCCTGAAGGGAAAGTAGAAGTATTAAGCTTGGATAAGTAGAATGATAAGATACATTTTTATATAATATAATATGAAATAGCAAGTATCTTATAAAATGAGTCAGCCTGTGTGTAGGTAGTTGGCCATAACATAAGGTAGGATATTTTTAACACTGAAGAAGACGGATATGAAGTGTCAGGGATAAGAGGTCTCCCTGATTCTCACTCTCCAGGAAAGAGAACATGAAATATCTTTTAGGTCTACCTCGTTGAGATGCAGTCCTCATACCAGTAAGAAGACTGATGAATGAGCTGAGAGCATATTTACTCGTTTACTTCTTTTTTCTCTTTTTTTATTTTACTCTCCATCTCCTTTCCTCGTCTATTTTTCTGTCTGTGTTTGTTGGATGGAGTCAGACTTGGACTGGGAATGGAAGTGTATTATCCTTATTGTCAGAATGATCAAACAGTAAAAACGACTGATTGTTTATATGAACAGCACAAGTATGGTCATGCAAACAAAAAAAGAAAGAAAACCTTACTGAACGAACAAAAAAACTGGCGAAACTCGTGTTATTTTTGGCTTGAGACTTGCTTGGGAAGGGAACAGGGATGGATGGATGAAAAAGAATGAATTCATGAAACTCATGTGTAGTTATATGTAATGTAGCTACTATGTCAATTCTCTTCTACACAAATGTGGACAAATGAATTCAAGCCAGTCTTCATAAACTTCCATTCTCTATTTTTTATTCATCGTTGTGTGTGTAAATACAGGTACTATGTAAGAAAAGAGGAGAAGAAGCAGAGTATTCGACCAGAAGAAGTGGATTTGAGTAAATATTTACTGATATTTTTCTTTTGGAGGAGAAGAATAAGAAAAAAGGAAAAGTCAGAAAATGAAAGTAAAAATTGGAGAGGTTTTTTATACTTTCTTTCTAGTACTACTACCAACACCACACTACACACTACACACACAGCCATAAACATCAATGTAGTATTCCAACCAGGAGTGTTAAGTAGTGCTGAGGGAATTTTCACTTGGTTTACCCTTATAAATGATTACTACTACAATTCTACGGATCAAATATATAAAGCTTTACCTTTCTCCTTTACTCTTTCTACTTTTTCTGTGTTACGCACACACATTTTATTCTAGGAGGAGGCACTTCGTCAAGCATTCTTCTTCTTTTTTTTCTTTTTTTACTGCTAATAGCAATAGTGGACCACAGTCAAAAACTTGTTTTCTGTACAAATCGATAAATAAATTGTAATGAGACTTTACGAGTGTAGATGTTTATAAAATAAAAGAATTGAAGGGACCATTGCGGTTTAAGTAATCATTTTATTTATTTATTTAACCTTTACCGATTCTAAAATGATGATGATGAGAATGTTAAGGTCGACTTTTTAAATTACGCTCACGTTTCTTGTTGTTCTTGAAACGTAATTGAAATAAATACGCTCGTTTCTGCTTGTATATGTAAAAAAGTAAGAAATAGAATCCAAAAACAGCAGAATGTTCTTCAATTTAAAATGATATTTTATTTTTCGCTGAAATTCCATTCTTGGTTTCCGTTTGCGATTTCGCTACCAGGGACATTCCGTAAAGTCTCCTCCTTTGACATTGTTTGGAGCTTTTCTCTTCCGAAATGTGAATAGAAAAGCTTACTCGCATTTACATTTACATTTTTACTGTCCGTGCAGAACCACAAACGGCGCTGGAAATGGAAATTCTCTGCTGCTGAACATTTGAGTCTTCATTTCATTCATCTACTTGGTTGTTTGTTGTAGGGAGAGGTTTCTCATATCCACTATTACTGCTGCGAGTGCGAGTGTTGTTGTGCCCAATGATATTTATTCTAAAAATGTTTCTGTACACACGTATAAAATAAATATAAATATATTTTTTGCGTTTCCTATCCCTTTCCTTTTTTTATCATGCATCCTATCTTATTTTATTTCATTGCTTCCTTCACCAAATCGAAAAAAAATATGTACCTAAAAAACTAGGAAGCCAAGTCAAACCATCCACTAGCGTTTGTGCTGTATTAGTATTAGTGCTAAAGCAGTCTACTAAACGTGTTGAAGAAGAAGAAGGAAGAAAAAGTTGTTGTTGTTTATATGAAATGTTTAAGAGTTTAAGGTGTTTTTTGCGCCAAAACAAATATACACAAATATAGAGACATGATCCAAAAGGGAGTCATTAATTTCCCTTATTTTCTTCTTCTGTCCAATAAAACCTCCTTTTATTATCGATTGCCTTTTCCTCTTCCTTTTTTTCTTTTACTTCTTCTTTTTCTTATGTATATTTCATGTATAAAAAAGGTATGTGGCAATGGCAATTCTGGCGATCTTTTCTTTTTCTCTCTTTCTTTTTAACCCTTTTCTCATTCCTTCGATTTTTTAGATACCGTAATATAACCTCATTTGAGTCTCACATCAGTCTCAAATCGTTATCGTATCGTATCGTCCAACAATGTGATAGAAGAACTGTTTTAAGAGTAATGGCAAAGAGAAAAAAACAGTAGTGTAAAAGTGTTGCTTTGATAGTTTCTTATCCTCAACAGCAGCACTAGCAGCAGCACCAGGAATTTTTCTATCAAAAAAGCTTATTCTTTTTCTGAAGCAAAAGTAAAACTGACAAAGTAGTACAAACAACAATAACAGGAGCAGCAGAACAGGAGTATAAACAGCTCCAAAGTATTCATGAAATAGAAATAAGAAAGAAGGATAATGCCAAAAGGGAAAAATAAGTAACGAAACTGTGTGGTCTACTCTCTTTGGATAAGATAGAGAGAGAGAGTGAATAGTTTCCTCTTATTCGATAAACATAAAAAAAGAAAAAAACACTGCAGTGCCATAAGAGTGAGAAAGAAATATCATCAACATCGTCATCATCATCATCATCATACTTTTTTTTAGTTGAGTTGGTCCTCTTCTTCTGTGAAACATAACATGAATAGTTTTGAAAGCAACAAGAAGATGAGATGAGAAAGAGAAGAGAAAGAGGGATCATGTATATTGAAAATTACTTTCTTTCTCTCTCCCGCTCCCTCTCTTTTACTTTCAACAAATTCCATTAGCGAAAGAGATGAGAAGAATGACTATGGACAAGAAGTTCCCAAGAAGAAGCATTTATTGATAAACTATTAAATAGAAAATTGTTTTCTATAGTGGTAATAGTAAAATGTTTAGTTGGTCCTGAATCTAAAACTAAATGATGTTTCTTTATAATACTTTATGTTGCTGGACACATAGCATAACAGTTTCTTGACTTGACATGAGAAGGAGGAAGATCATTTCGATATGTACATAGTATGAAAAAGTAGGCTACCTACTCGTGAAGAAAGTATGTAGGTATAAAATAAAACGAGGAAAAGAACATCAGAGCCACATAAAAATGGAATTGGTTTTGACAAAGTGAAAGTGGAGTAAAGGCTTAAAAGATAAAGATAGTTTCCTTCTTCCATTATTTTCTCCCGTAGAAGGGAATTGATATTATGATATGATGATGATGATATTATGGTTTGATAAAGATGGGGAAATTGCGAATTAATGTCAACGTCATATTCTATAATGCGTAATGGTTTTATCATTCATTCATTATCAAAATGGTTATATTTTTTCATTTTATGCGGCCAAGATTCTGCAGTAAATTGTCGAGTGCCCTTAAAAACTGATAATATAATACCGAACAGAGAACTACGCGCTTTTTGCAGTTAGGTTTCTCTCCGAAACCACATCCTTGCTTGCTGTTCAAAAAATGTTTCATTGAATTCAGGATGGTCAAATCCCTCATATATTGGAAACGCGGAGAAGGGCGACTTAATTTTGGTTAAACATTTAACCAGCACTTTAAAAGATTGCTATTTGTCTATTAGGTTCAGTAAGAATAGTAGTTCATAGTCAATAAAGTTGTATTGAAATGCATGTTTGATTTTTGCAAAGTTGTCTTTTAGAAAGAAAACATAAATGTAAGGAAACATTGAGGTGACATTCTACTTGAAGAAACGGTAGTATGACCTCTGTAGATTGAAATTCAAAATTGATTCTAAAGAACGGTTATAGTTATGTTATGAGATCCAATTGAAGAAAGCCTAAATTGCTTTCTGCCTCATTCTTTTTAGTATAATTGGAAGGAAGTTGACAATGATACTAGCGTTAGAAGACACACATTTTAAGAACTAAAGAAAGAACTACATTTGAAAGGGCTAAAGAGACTATTTACGTTACTTAATATTAAAATCTAATTTCAACCTCAAATTGTTTCTCTGTTGTTGTTATTACAGGTGCGGAAGGATGTCAATTCCCTGCTCGTTATGAGGGAAATTGGTTCCAGTCCGGTGTCCATCAAACAATAACAATCAATCGAAGCACAATTAGCACAAAAGGACGCTGCCTGGAATCCGAAGGAGAAAAATATGTTCTAAAAAATGAGTAAGTTAAAAAGTTTTTAAACTTTTTTATAAAACGAGACTGAATGAATGGCTGATCATATGATATATGATGATGATGATGATTTTTAATGAATTTGAATTTTTGTTTATAAATCACACACTCGATTTCGATTCATTACGAGAATTTTCATTTCCAGGAAATTAAAAATGAGTAAGTTTTAAAAGTTTTTAAACTTTTTTATAAAACGAGACTGAATGAATGGCTGATCATATGATATATGATGATGATGATTTTTAATGAAATTTGAATTTTTGTTTATAAATGACACACTACACTCGATTTCGATTCATTACGAGAATTTTCATTTCCAGGAAATTCAAAACATACATTTTGTTCTCAGTCTCCCTATCTCGAATACTAATTGAAAACTCTTCTTGACTGAAAACTAGTTTAATGTTTTCGTTTTCCCAGTTTTTAGACAAAAATTCAAAAAATGCAAATCAGTATCAAAATCTCCCTAAAAAGTCGGAGTGGCAAAGCAAGACGTAGTAAAAGAATTTAAAATGAACATCTTCTTTCAGTCTACTTGTTTTGTTACAAATTCAATGGGTTTGTGTTTGGTAAAAACGTCTACGTGAATGTAGATTAATTTGAATATTTTTGCTATCAGGTGTTTTTCCGATTACTTTTTTGTTTTCCGTATTTCCTTCAGGACGTTTAAAATTGCATTCCCAGTTTTTAGACAAAAATTCAAAAATGCAAATCAGTATCAAAGTCTCCCTAAAAAGTCGGAGTGGCAAAGCAAGACGTAGTAAAAGAATTTAAAATGAACTTCTTCATTCAGTCTACTTGTTTTGTTTTGTTACAAATTCAATGGGTTTGTGTTTGGAAAAATCGTCTACGTGAATGTAGATTAATTTGAATATTTTTGCTATCAGGTGTTTTTCCGATTACTTTTTTGTTTTCCGTATTTCCTTCAGGACGTTTAAAATTGCTTTTGCTGAAAAAATCTCCGAAACGGAATTCGAATGTATTAGAACAGTAGAAGTAGATAGACCCATTTTCTCCCCCATTCTATTCGAAAAAACGCCATAAAAACAGAAGGCAATTTCACGATAAAGTGGATGAAAACAATGGTTCTCCGTTTTCATTCGGGTCTCTCATCATGAATGACAAGAACTATAAAACAGGAAGCTTCTCTAACAACGGAACAGAGATTGGAGAATGACTTGTGTTGCTGTTGTGTGTTAGAGCGTCATTTTGTGCTTTTCTCCATAAAATGGTTTGTTTTTATTCTTTTCAGGAAAGATAACTGCTTTCGTTGTGTAGTTTTTAATGAAAGGCACCTAAACATTATTCAATACAAAGAAAGTAAGTCAAATAAGTCTATTCTTAAAAATAAATTGATTTTTATTTAGCAGTTTTTAATTCAGTTTTTCTGTATTTTTACGAGAATTAATTTATTTTATTACGACAAAAATTGTTTATTTTTTAACAGCATTTTGCATACCAGATAGGAAGCCACTTCGCTCAATTTGCTCAACAATATCAGGGGACGCCAACCTTTTCTCGATGTTTCGACTGGATGGCGTGCCTATAGATTGTCCCTTCAAGGGCCCACTTACATTTACTTACAATCGAGGACATGGAGACTGCCGTTACCCTGTGTCGACAATCGAATCCTGTATTCACCCCTCCCGTGTTTTACTGAATTATCAAGCTTGCCCGGATATCCCTGGCACCGAAAGTGCAGGTAAGAACCCATTATTTTCGCACAAAGTTTTTTATTGATCTTTCTTTACCATTCTTCTAGTCTAGATTCTAGATTCTAGTTTGAATCAATGTTGGGGTTGGAAAAATAGTTGGGCTTAGGTAGGTGTGATGAGATGGAAAAGAAAAGTTTTTTATTTTTAACTTCTTCTCGACGACGTCGTCGACAACGACGAAGGCAAGACAGTAAAAGACGAGAGAGAAGAAGTTTTGACTTTTATTTGCCATTTAATTCACCCCTCCCGTGTTTTACTGAATTATCAAGCTTGCCCGGATATCCCTGGCACCGAAAGTGCAGGTAAGAACCCATTATTTTCGCACAAAGTTTTTTATTGATATTTCTTTCCCATTCTTCTAGTCTAGATTCTAGTTTGAATCAATGTTGGGGTTGGAAAAATAGTTGGGCTTAAAATAGGTGTGATGAGATGGAAAAGAAAAGTTTTTTTATTTTTAACTTCTTCTCGACGACGTCGTCGACAACGACGAAGGCAAGACAGTAAAAGACGAGAGAGAAGAAGTTTTGACTTTTATTTGCCATTTCCTCGAATTTTCAATTTTCTCGTCATGTGTAATAAAATATATTTCATTTATTCATTCATTCATTCACTTCAAGTTTTACTTGAATCTCATCGTCAAGTAAATAAATAACAGATGACATTTTACTAGCTTCTGCCTTGTCAGCACATTTCTTGAGCAGAAGAGCAGTAAAGTAAAACGAGTGAGTTTGACTTGAGATGTGCGAAGCGGATCATTGCATTTTTACTCTTGAAAGAAAGAAAAAAGGCTCATTCTGGTAAGTTGATTCTGATGATGGTGAGATCGTGAGACGGTGGTGCTGCTGGTGGTGTGGTGGATTGTAAATGGTAAAATATTATAGCGCAGTGAAATGACTGTTACGCAATATCAATAAATGTGTGCTTTAGCTCGTTTACGCCCATTTCTGAGATTACTCCTCACGGTGGTAGTAATTTACTTCGTTTTTTTTCGTTTTTTACTCAACCAAAAGAGAAAGAAAGAAAGGTGTAGGGATCCGTGTAGTATATCAATATCTGTCTGATAAAACTTTCTGGCTCTGTGACTGTGACTCCTCCAAGAATTTCTTAGGGTTTTCTTAAAAACTTAAGTAAAAATGTGACATTTTGATTATCTTCATGTGAGGCTCATTAACTCATCCAACCATTTATTACTTCCGGCCCATTTCCCACAAATGCATTAAATCTCGGGTTTGGGGAATCGTAAGACATGCTTTTTTTCTGTAGTTGTAGCAGTACTTACGTTACGTGTAGTAAGTAGTTAACTTTTTTAAGAAAAAAATATGTATAAAATACGGCTTATTTATTCCATATCATTTCCATCTTTTTTTACTTCGTCTCTCTTTTTCTGTTCACAGCATTCCTCTGGGACAAATGATAGCAAAAATAGTAATTTTATGCGAAAGTAAATTTAAAATGCATATATGTATACCATATTACCTCCACTAGTCCATTAGCATACTTTTTATATTGTTAAACGAAAGTTAAAAAAGTATTTTTGAGTCTGTCATCATCAGCAAAAAAGAAGAAAACAGAGTGGATGGGGGTTACTTACTTCGTTTTTACCTTTATTTCTTCTTCCAGTAAAAATATTATTATACAGCAACAGCAGCAGTGTTATGAAAGGGAGCAGAAACTGGCAAAGATTTAGTGGAAGTACACATTACCATCTTGCTGGCTAGTGAGCATAATAATAACAACATAATATTAAACTATACTCCTTTCCGTGAGTAATCTGTTTTTACTCTTTGCCTTCTTCTTCTTCTTCTTCTCTCTCACTTGGTTTGGTTTTTAAGAGAATCCTAAAAATGAGATTTCACACTCAAGACAACGACCCTACGTTTCTCTACTGCTCTATATATTTCTGCCATTGCCATTACATTACATCCGCATTATTTTTTTCTCTACAGCTACGCTAACTTTAGATAAATTAAGAATCAAAATGTAGAAAACGGGAGGGACCAAGTCGGGTATTTAATGACACTCTCGAGTAATTGCATAGATATTATGAGCGTTTTTCTTATTACCATACCTCATCAAGTTGAAAGTCTTTTGCTCTAAAGATAAGCTGAACCATTATATACCTATATAAAGCATATACATTACTAAAGAGGATAAATATACATATTTTACGCTACCACAATAGATATAGAGAATTAAGGAAAGGGGTTAGGGTATATAAAAAGGTATAAATTATTTGCTAGGGTTGCTGTAGCGTTTCCAAGAACAAAAACCGANTTGCTGTAGCGTTTCCAAGAACAAAAACCGATGGAGCAAGCTCTTCTTCAAGACAAATGGCTCAAAACGACCCAAATTCCTGTGTAATCTTATCTTTGATTGGAATTTTTCCGGTTTTTATGTAATCTCTTCCATTTTCTCTTCGAGTCAGTATCAGTTACATAATGCAAGAGAGAGAGAGAGAGAAAGAAAGTGCACGACGACTACCACCACTATATCGTCATCTATTTCTTTTGCTTCTTTTTCTTTTTATTCTGTTACGTTACGTTTAGATTTGTATGCATTTTATCCTTACGTTTTCCTTCCTTCCTTCTTGTTTCACCATTTTTTCACTGGAATCAGCAAATAGATAGTGCGTATGTAATATAGTGCTTTTTACTTACGGTTAAGGTTTGCGTTCGTAGTTTTTCGATCTAGTAAAAAGAGAGAGAAAGAGAGAGTTTTTCGTTCGTCCCTTTTAACCATATAAAGTGCCAAGAAGGAGAAAATTTATCTCCCTTCCCCACACGCATCCATCTCCATAACCATTTATATACTTTTATATATACATTTATATTTTTTGCATAATGTATCTTGATTATTTCTTATTTTTATCCTTTTTTCTCTCTATCTAAACTCCTTTTGATTTTTTGCTGTTGTGCTGTTGCGTTACTGTTGCTTGCTCCCTTAGCGAGAAATAGAAAACGAAGGAAGAATAATGAAATGAAAATATATGTTTTATTGTAGTGAAGAATAGAAAAGCGGCAATTTTTTTTACACTTTAATAAAATTCCAATCAAATAAATTTTCTCCTTCGTTTACTTCCCATCACAGGTTGTATTATTCATGCATGCTTTAATATACATTCATTCTTTCTTCTCTTCCCGTTTTTGCTGAAGACGCGGACGCGACGAGAGAATTTTCTTTTTTGAATTTTGGCGGAGAAATTTTATCATCCTCCCTTTTTCCCAGTTTCCACTCTCCTCATTCCATCCATCCTTCTTTTGCTGACTTGACTACTTCTGTGCTCTGCTGCGGGGACTTTTGAGTCTCCTTTTGGTGGCCTGAAAGTGTCAATCTGTCAATGTTTAAGACTCTCCTGAGTAATCAATAATCTAAAAAGGAACGTTTGTGTTTTAACGTAGCTGAGTACAAGTACATCTTACTTATATTGCTGTTGATTTTATCTCATTTGCATAAGTTATATTATTCTTCCTCTCTTGTCTCTTGTTTATTGCTATTTCCACTTCTATCTCGTTTGGTGCTTCGTTTTTTTCTTCTTTGAGAAAAACGCGCTTTTTTCTCGGTTACATAATAATAATCAGCCTATAGGCTCACAGCATAAGCCGATGGAACCAGAAGTTCGTTAGTTATAATTTTTCCTACAAATAATTCTGTTTATTTACATAATTCCAATTTCAATATTTTTCATTTGTTGTGTAGCTGTAGTTCTGCTCTTCTTCCAATTTATCAAAGATTTGCTAGCCACAAAATGGAAAAAATAATAATCAGTTGTATTGTAGCAATAAAAAAGAACAAGAAACTGAAAGAACGAAAGGGTTTTCTTCGTAACATAAAATGTAACCCAGCTCTTAAGTAATTTTATGGATTGTATTGTATCGTCATCGTCGATCCATTTGTAGAGTTTTAGAGAAACGTCGTATGTGCACTGAATAAAATTTTGCAGTGACTCGCTATACTGCTGTAGTTGTAGTGACTGTGCTGCTGATGCTGTGCTGTGACGGTTGTTCAAGTCGACTGGTATTAAGCTTCCTGATAATTTCGTCGTTTTTCATTTCATCATCATCCTTCGCTCTGTTGTGGGTTTTACTGGAAAGTTACATGCATGCCTTGTCTACCTACTTGTATGATATCCGTCTTCGTTTTTTCTTTCTTTTCTTTTGCAGATGCTTATAAAATGCTATTATTATAAGCGACGAGAAGAAAAAAGGAAACAAGGAAGTCAGATTCTTAAAGATCTGGAAACCGTAAAAGATTTGCAGTAAGTAAAGCGTAAAAGCGGAGAAGCATCATTATCATCGTCATCATGATCGTCGTCATTGGCATAAGAAAAAAAGAGAATACCTGGGAATTGGTTAAGCACTTTTCCTTATTTGCCACATTACCCACCACACACATACCTAAGTACACACACATGTAAAGAGATATAGAAAGACAGACATAGCATCAAATGCAATTTTTTCCTAAACCGAGGAAGAAACACCGATGAAGAATAACACGAGGAAAAAATGTATATAAAATGTGGTTTGCATTCTTCCACTGGGAATCATTTCATCTCTCAACTTGGGCTTTACTGGCTTTTCTCTCTACTTTGCTGCTGGTATTTGGTATGTATGGTGATGGTAGTGGTTGGTTTTGGAGAGATGAGGAGAAGAGAAAGCAAACAAAGCTTTGTGTTGGAATAAGTAGAGAGTGTGTGTGGCGTTGCGTCCTTAGGGAAATTTTCTTTTTTTACTTCTTATTCTTCTTCAGTATTTTCTTTTCCTTTTTTATTTTCTATTGTTTCTTCCTTCACATTCCTAATATTTACATCTATTTTATTGTCTCTGTATATATTTTTTGCTGGTTCTGGTTCTGGAGCTACTGCTTTTGCTATTTCTGTTTCGTCATTTTTTCTTCTGGTGAATCCCTCCACTTAAACATTAGTTTTGTTGTTGTCGTCTCCATCTAAAACTTTAAGTGAATGAGTGTAATAGTAAGTCATGTACTGGAATGGAACTCTGCGAGCAAAGAAATTTTTATGTTACTGACATATGATTGGGAATTGGGAGAATAAAATGCAAAATTTTTACGTGATCATGATCATACATGTTCTGAAGTGAAACGCATTTGGATTAAAATATGTGTGATGAAGTTAACAAACTTTTACCATTTTTATGTGGATACGCCCAAAACTCTTTTTCTTGCTTGGTAGTAGTGAAGTGAATGAGTGTAATAGTAAGTCATGCACTGGAATGGAACTCTGCGAGCAAAGAAATTTTTATGTTACTGACATATGATTGGGAATTGGGAGAATAAAATGCAAAATTTTTACGTGATCATGATCATACATGTTCTGAATTGCACTATTCCGTATGCGCACGTCCATATGAATCAGGAAATAAGTTTGTTCCTTTATTTTAGTGTGGTTGTGTGGGTGGATCTGGAGAAGAAAAGATTTTTGTACTTTTTTTCTTAAAAAGTTATTCTTTCTCTTTGTTCCCTAATGTTTCACACGTTTCTTACGCAGTGAAACGCATTTGGATTAAAATATGTGTGATAAAAGTTAACAAACTTTTACCATTTTTATGTGGATCCACCCAAGACTCTTTTTCTTGCTTGGTAGTCGTGGGTTTTCTTTCTTTCAAAGTTTTTAAAACAGGTAGTATGTATAGAAAAAATGGATGGGACAATCGAGAGTTGTACTGTAGTAAAAGAAAAGTCATATGAAACGCATTTGGATTAAAATATGTGTGATGAAGTTAACAAACTTTTACCATTTTTATGTGGATACGCCCAAAACTCTTTTTCTTGCTTGGTAGTAGTGGGTTTTCTTTCTTCAAAAGTTTTTAAAACAGGTAGTATGTATAGAAAAAATGGATGGGACAATCGAGAGTTGTACTGTAGTAAAAGAAAAGTCATCTTCCGTTTTAACATTCTTACATTACTTAAAATAGGAAATAGTTTTCTTCCTTCCTGATTTTGCTTCGTCTTCGCAATTTTAATTTCTATCTGTATTTTGAAAATGCTCTCAAATGATCATAAGTTGTTTTTAATAATCTATCATAAAAATCAAGATCTACTTCTACATTCGTAGCTGTTGCATGCTTTCTATTTTAGAGAATGAATGTTCGGAGAAGAAGAAACGTACGCTATATAAATGAAGGAGAAAAAAAATTACTAAAAACTTGTTCATTTCCGTAAACTATTTAATGACTATGACTTTTCTTGAATTTGCCGGATTCATTTGAAAGAACATACCACTTTGCCGGTCCGTACTGAGTCGTTTCGTCGTTCGCGTCTTCGCTGCTAGCGAAGGAGTGAAGAGGATGATATAAGAGGCGAACACAAGATTCCAAGAAGTAAAATATGGAATGAGTTTAGAATGAATAATTCCAGGACGGAAGGCAAAACGGAATGATAAAAAAGGCAAAGGGGCAAAAATACGCGAAGCGTAAAAAGAAACATTAAGGAAATTGCTCGTTGAATAGAGAAAAGTTGTGCTATTCACAATGGCAGTTTTCGTTCGAGTGAACTGGAGCTAGAGAGAAAGAGAGAGAATGGAGCCTGGACATTATTGAGCTATAGTAAATAGCAACAACAACACCAATAGCGGCACATTAAAAACAACACGCAACTTCTCCTCCAACTCCCTTCCGTTCAAAAAGGAAAAGAAAACTTTTTCAAATGATTTCGATGATGATGATGAGGATGAAGACGACGATAGCAAAGTAGTAGTGGTGGTGCTGGTGATGATGATGGCGTGGCGTGATGATATTGAAAATCTCCGAGAAAAAGGAAAGATGATGGGTTGGCTGTAGCGATGGAGGTGGTGGTGATGATGTTTTTGCTCTTACTTTTTGGTGATTTCAAAACGTGTGAATAGTATCCCCATTTTTTCATTATAGGGAAGAGAGAGAAGAGAAAGAAAGAAAAAAGATGCAAAGACTTTTCAATTTCACACGTTTCCTCATCTTATTCTTAGGTATTGTACATAATGTCCAATCATTTATTTTTCTGGATCTTGAAAAGAGGAAAACAGTTTTTTTCTCAAATAGAAATGGAATATTATGTATTGAGGCATGTTTATAGGGTTAGTAACAGAAAATGGTGTGTTGTGAATGTAGCGACGACGACGTTGATGATGATGTGCTCCTCTCTGTATGATGAGGCTTTGTATAGGATTCAACTATTATTCCTTTTGACAGAAAATGAAATGAAAGAGGAATGGTCGGTAAAAAAGAAGGAATCATGGCATCATAGAAAAGAGTATCAGATGAAAAAGAAGAAAAAAGAAGGATGAAAATCTTTCATGTAGATATGTAATGCGATGCAATGTAGTAATACAGAAAAATAAAATGGACAAGGAAAGCTTAAAGAACTTATGTAGTTGCCGATCCTTTTTCTCTCGCTTTCCCATTTCTTTTATTATCAAAATATAAATGGAAGGAAATCAGAAAAAGATCTAAAGAAGAAGATGAGTGAAAAGAGACATGAAAATGTACTACTCTACTCTACTCACAAAAAGCAAGAAAACTGAAAAAAGTGTGTATTGTAACGTAACTTTGTAAGAAAAAGCCGGAGGCCCAAGAGCAAAGCAATTCGTAAGAAGTTCTACTCTACTATTTTATAAAGTGTAAGAGAGATAGAGAGAAAGAGTGGGAAAGCGAAAGAAGAAAGCAAGTTTAAGACGGTGCTAGTGATGGTGTTAGTGGAGAGAAGTAAGTCCACGCAAATTGTTCTTTCTTCCTTTTCTTTTTCAAAGCACTTCCGCGCTTTTTTCCTTCCCTTTTTCTTTACCATTATTTCGCCTCAATTAAATTTCTTCTCCTCATTAATCTAAGGAGCATTAGTAAAGTCGGGGAAGTGCTTTGTAGTTTGTACTACTATGTGTGGTCTCGAGAAAGAAAAAGCGATGATTCCGCAATATGATATAGGTACAGAGGATTCCATATTGCGTGTGTCATACAACAAAATAGCACAATAGGAGAAAGCGAGAGAGAAAAATGAATTATAAGGGGAAATGAGTCTTGTATAGGTAGTAGTAGGTAGTTCTTACTTAGGATGTGTGGGAAAGCATCACATCCACATCCGGGTTGTCTGTGTGCTGCTGTTGCTGCTACAAGTAAGTAACTTCAAACAAAAGCTAACAATAAGCTTTTAATGTGTACATATTATGGATAGGTTTCTTTTTTTATTTCGTACTTATCTTATTTTTAGCAGTATAAGTTTATATAACAGATTCTAATTTCGTCATTGCGTCTTTTGTGCGAGACGACAATTACTTACTGTTGGAAGATTAATTGGATTATTTTAAAGTGGATTTTAGTTATTTCCGGTCGTAATATTAGCAAAGTGCTCTGTTAAATAAATGGTTTGTTTGATTCAGATGCGTGATTGGAATTCACAAGCAAAAGGTTTGTATAAAAATTTGCTATATCATCGCCACTATACTTTAATTTTCTTGAAGAGCAACAAAAAATTGTGGTTTTAAAGCTAAATAATGAAATTTTATTATTTCTTTAAAAATATTTTATATTATGAAGCCGATGCAGATGAGCTAGATTAGTGATTTCTGCTTTTTTAAGTATTATACACGTACATAATGCCATGTTGAATTAAGATGTACTACGTACTACAGTACAAGACAAAATTTACGCTTAAAGTGACACTTCATTAATTTAAGTACTTTCCCGGCGAGCTCATCATATGCATTTCACACATTTCCATACTAACTTTTCTGTACACTTTACTTTGTAACTTTATTACGGCCCTCTTCTCTCTTATGTTAGACTACTGCTTACTTAAGTAAGTAATATTGCGTTTACCAAACCGTGTCTGATTAACATGTTCGCAAACTTACTTCCGTGATGATGTACCTTTAATGCCCGCACGTGAGCGTATTCACTAAGGCACTGTTTTTCCCTACCAACTCCACTGTTAATGCTACGATTCCAGCCAAAAATGAAGGGAAAAGTTTCTCGTTTCTTTTACCTTCCGCTTTCTTTTTTACTTTTTCTTGACAATGAGTTAAATTTATGATAATCAAATAAGAAGAACTTAAGGAAGTTGCCCTTTCTCCATTCACTCCCTATTTATTTGTCATGTTGAATATTTGAGCTGAGTAGAAATAATGTGTTCCAGTCAAGTAACTTTCTGTGCTGGGTTGTTCGAAGCCAACACGTTATCATCACTATCATCGCCACCACTATTTTTTCCATTTTACCACCACCGTCACTTGCTTACATTTGGCTATTTCTTCTACTTTCTTTTTCTTTCTACAGCAAACCATGTACTTAGGGAGGTAATACTTTCTAGTAATAAGAACGATGCATACATCATGTCCGTTACGTACCTAGTCGTCCCTACACGACGATGGCGGCACACGCTCACATGTTTGTATCTTAAATGGTTTAAGTTTTAAATATATAGTCAAAGTTTTTCTTTTATTATTAAGAAAATTAAGATGGAAAAGTTATCTTGCCATTAAAAAAATTGTCTTTACGGGACTTTTTTGTACTGTTGATGATTTTAAAAACTGCCGTTACACTCAGAAAGGAAAGATCGAGCACAAAACAGGAAAGCTTTTGCTCTATAATGCAAATGTAAATAAGTAGTCAAGTCCAGCGCGTTTTCTCTCCAGTTCCACTTTATAAATCGACGGCAAGACGTTTCCGGTAGACATACTTTTGAATTTGTTAGTTTTGCAAAACCTTGGAGTGAATAGTGAATGAATGAATGAATAAAAATTGATGAGAATAATAAACTGGTGGAAGTATCAACAAAAAAATGTTTTCTCTGCTAATTGTTTTGTCTCTGTGCTATTCTTCTTATAATTTAACAATTTTCTTTTTAATGTTTCTTTTTCAGTGGAGGAGCTTCAATGTTTGGCGTCGTGGAAAGAAGGTTCCTTCCGTTTTCTTCTCACCCTAATCCAATACAGACATCATGCTTCATACGAAGAACGTTTCCGTTGCTTTGCATATGAGCGGAGTAAGAAAGGTGGAATTTTCTCAGGGAATTATGGAAATTTCGCGAATAACTCCGCAGTGTCGTTAGCGCTTGGTTCGACTACTTCGAAGGACTCCGTATCGTTAGTATCAGTTCCAGCCGGGGGAGGGACAAGTGCAATAGCCATAGGAAGTATGTTATCCCAATCATCATCAGCAGCAGTTTCACCATCCAATAGTAATAACAATCATAACCAGCAGAACCAAGCCGATCTCTTATTTCGAGTGGCACAGTCTGGAGATGCAACATGCAATGGACTTACTCCGATGGAAGGATCAAGGACAATGATATTTAAGAAAGGTAAAGCTGAAGTTAAAGTAATAAGAACCATTGAATCTTTTTTTTCATACTGGTACGAAAATATTACTTTTTAAGACCAATTGACAACAGACAAATATCCTCATCCTGAAAGCTCAAGACAAAATTGCATTGTTCCATAAATATCCCCATATCCTTTGTAAATAAATTACTTTAGCTAGGCGAAAACTAGGTGGCTTCAGCAATACGACAGATTCGCCTAAGGCAAAATTATTAATATCTTTCTGGTTCACTGTTTAGCTTCCTTAATTTCCACATTGATTCGGCAGCGCCGCATGATGCAGAAACACTTTCTCTTGTGTAAGTAGACCTACATATAATACGGATGGCGACTGTCGTGTTTGTTCCTCTTTAGAAATGTATGTAGCAATTTTTATCCTGCCTGCGTCAACTTTCGCTCTGTTCACTTCACAACAACCCCTCTTACTTCCTATTGGTAGTGAATGTGGATAGTAAAATGGGAAATGCGGTAATACAAAGGCAGTTTGAGGAGGTTTATGCTAGGTTGCTGCAGTAGGTATAGGAAAAGAACAGCAGTAGAAAAATTATGTGGCACATTTCATACCTCTATTGTGGATAGGAAATAAGGTCTAGTGGGACTTTGAAAAATTCACAAGCTTATGACCTAAACTGGCTAAACTGAACTTACAAATTTTTGTACGCAGTAAGAACAGAAAAGGATGCGATGTTTTAGTGCATGAAGGCAGTGAGCTCAACTTACTCTGCTACAGATACTACTACTGCATCAATTCTGTTGTTGTTGGAATCATAAAATGGCCCCAAAATACTAAATTTGAAATACTAATTTTAACTGTTACACAGCAGTAGAAACAACAAATATTACTGCATACAATAGTGAAAGCATAAACTTATCGCATGTTGTCTTGTCTTGAATTTACAACTTTAGACATGTTTTTTTCGTATTTTTTAGCATAATTTGGTAAAAAAATAACCAACTATTTTGTATTCTCTTCTGCAGGCACAGCTCCAAAACCCTGTCAGTTTCCATCTTGGGTGCAAGTCCATACACAATGGCATACACTTGACCAACGGTCAACATTTTCTTTTGATTCTTCAACGCTTCGTGTGAGCAACTCTACAGACCCTACTGGCATATCGCCCACAACTCTTGCCATGACGGCTGTTTGTCATCAAATTCTTGACAATCCAACCTTGGATAAGGTGATGCTTGTACTCCAGAGCACGTCAGAATGGTAAGCCTTTTTAACAAATAATGTCTTTATTTTACAGTTTATGTGTATGTATGTATGTAATCTTGTTTGTATAAATTGTTAATTGTGTAATTAAATGGAAGGACAAAGAAATTTCAAGAGTATTTTCGTGCTACTGTATATAAAAAAAATAAATGCTTGATCCATAATTACAGATTACTTCCTGTCTACATCTCGACCCTAACAGAATAATTGCCTTCATTCCTCCTTCTCCAAAGCTTACGATTATATAGTGAAGCTGTTGCGTTGCACCAACTATCTGCACTGCTCAGCTTAATGCTCCTTCTTTAAATAACAAAATAATGAGTTTAAGGTTGCATTTTCATCTTTATCTAAAAAGCACGCGTCGGTGTAATATACGCTATTACTTTAGTAGGAATAATAATAAAAGGAACTAAAGTAAAAGTATGGCTTTAGTTGGTTTCCCAATAGGGACTTTCACTTTGTATATTTTTACAAAGAAAAGGCCGGCTGAGGCTGCTGTTGCATATAGAAAGCCTGTACATAGTATGGGTAGAAGCCATTAATAACAATAATAATTTACAATGTCGTAATACTGTCTTCACATTTAGGCCGTGACAACAGCCACAGTACAGTGTCTTTTTCGGTTTTGATGTTGTGTGTGGGGTTTGGGGTATGGTGATATGTGTGTGGCCGTGGCAGCGGTAGGGGTGGTGGTGGGTGATTGTGGAAGGAGACTGCTTACAAAATAGTGCAAGGGAGAAGAAAGAGAAAGTATAAAAAGTATATTTATGACTCCTACCATGTCTTATATTATACGTTTTTAGTGTAATCAACATAAGTTGTATCTTTGCGTAGTGAAAACTGGCATATAGAATTACATTTTTAGTGCTGGCTGGTGTTGCTAGTTGCTCTGTGATGGTGACGATGATGATGAAGAAGATCATTCATTTTCTCCTCTCCACTTCTTCGCCAATGTAAAATGGTGCAGTGACGTGACAGCAGCAGCAGTGGCAACAGCTACGTAGCAGTGCTACAAATGTAAGTATGAATGAGCGGACAGGCAGGCAGGGAAGAGGAAATTGCATTGTGTATTCACACAAAGGAGCAGTGGTGTATATTTTGGATAGAGAAAGCAGCAGCCTGTGTGGTTCTGTAAGTAAAGTAACTGCTAAAGCCGGTGGACTCACACAGGGAGAGTAAGAGTGA
>JAHZNJ010000044.1:0-12591 GCA_027744475.1 Lepidocyrtus cf. sotoi NNG-2020
TCCTTTGGTGATGGAGGTACGGGTGTGGTATTAGCGGTTTTAGTTTGTGCTAGATCATGATCAAGATGATGACGATATAATGTTTGTAAGCTTTTTGATACTTTCGCTTCCCTCTCGTTGCCGTGTGCTCTGTTTTCTTCCGTTCCCTTAACTTAATTCGAATTGAAGCGACGCTATCTTTGGCAAGCAAAGGGTTGGTTGTTGTTGTAGGGCATACCGTTTTTGTTGTGTGCTACATTAATCTAAGGAGTAAGCAAATTGGAAATAAAATGAGCTAACGTCTTACATTGCCAAATTGCATATCTTTTCTTTTGACATCTTGATATTCTCGTTTAGAAAAGATAAAAATTAGAGAAGGTTTTTGCACGGATTCTTTTCATTTAGATGTAAGCACAAGAAGCCACCAAGCACATGTTTATACGATTTTTATTAAGAGTATCAGCAGCTATTCCTAGAAGGCATCATTTGCGTCGTTTGTTTTGGTGTAAGTGTATGATTTCTCCAGGAAATTCGTTTGAAGTGAAGTTCAGTTTATCTGATGTTTGTTCAAATAGCTTCTTTATGACTATGACAAAGTATGTAGCTACATATAAAACGAACAAAACTATAAATGCGTGAATTTGTATAATATATAACGATGCGCATTGAAAAAACTATAATGACGAGACAGTGACGGATGCAAACAGAACTGCTTCCGCATACACATCCGGCAGTTTGATGTTGTGTAGCAGCAGCAGCAGCTTTTACTCACAGTAAAAGTTATCAAGACAAAGATGGATGATTGATAAATACTACGTTTTTTTTCTTAAACACTATCTGCATTTACGACATAAATATTTATCCTATTTATTTGCTTGCAGTGGTTATTTATTCTTTTCTAAAAATTACTAGGCGTGTCTAAATTACAAATGGAAGATAAACAAACAAACAATTTTCTATTATTCGATGTTTTATTGACTCGGTACATAAACAATTTCCGAAAATAAGTAGGTTCTTAATGCCTGCAGCTGGTATTATTTGCAGTAAAGTAAGACTAACTGACGCCTAAAAAGTAATTTAATATTTTTGTCTTTTTCTTTTAATATTTATTACAGGATGTTGTGAGAGTAGCGACGATGACACGCTTGGCTCGGTGTACGGAAGTTTGGTGGCGGGGAATGGGGGTGGGGGAGGTGGGAATGGAGACGATTGGGGTCCACTAGGTGTTCCGCCAGATGCTGAGTATATCACCGCTATTATTGGAGAAGCTGTTGTGTTCAACTGTCATGTCGAGTTCCCTGACAATTATCCAGTCCCTTATATTGTCCAGTGGGACAAAAAGGTAAGTTTACATAAAAACTTCATTCTTTCCTTTTCTATATAAATATAATATCTCTGACCCTCGCTCTCCGTTAATTTCATTGTCAGAAGAAAAATCCTACAAAATATTTTCAAAGCTCTTTTCTTCTCCAGAATAAAATTTGTGCAACAACAGTTTAAAAACTTCAGAAATACGCTAAAACATTTATATGAACAGGAAACAAAAGAGTTGTTGTAAAGTTTGGAAAGAGCAGGAAAATTTCAAATTCCCTTTGGTAGTAAATCTCCAAAATTCATCCATGTATGTATAGGTAGATATAATATACTCGTGCAAGAGAATAAAAACAGGAAGACGAACCAAGGACGAATCTTTTACCTTCTTATACAAATACTACTCCTATGTAATTCTAGAAAAGTAAAGAAAATAAGATCAAGAACAAAAAACCTTTACCCGTGTAGCCCTTCCTACAGCTAGGTTTGCTCTACTTTCTCTATTCTCATGCAGGTCTACGTCCACAGCTTTAGTAGAAGCATCCCATCTAAAACTACGAAACTACTACTACATCCCACGAAACTAAAAAAAATTGTCCATGGAAAAGGAAAAGCTTTTCCTCGTGTCTGTTTTTTCTCTACCAAAAATTATCAGTTATGTCATGCCATGTAACTGTTACGTTACTGCTACAGTAATCTTATAAACATCTCTTATTTTTGGAAGCATATTGACACCCAACCAACCACCACTTAAATACGTATGCGCAATATTATTTTTCCAATTATTTTTGTACCTAAAAAGGGAGGCACCTACCATAAAAAAATGTGGGTACTTAGGTAGATAGTTGCTGTGTAGCGCGTATTTATGAAAATACTTAAGAGAAGAGTTTACAATTTTCACTTTATTGAAGCAGCTAATTTTTATCTACTGTTGTTGTAAAAAAAATGAAAGTTGAATAACTAAAGTCAAGTCACAGTCACACAAGTTTATTTATTTGAGAAGGGAAAGAATGTGCAGAAGCCAACCTTCCATCAACCCCAGTTTATCTTCGAGCGAGTTGACTTAAGTTCTCCTTTTTTTCTCTCTCTCTCTCTCAAAGAAAATGAGAGATGAACAGGAAGACATGATGTCACCTTCAATCAGTTCTCATATCTTATACGTCCTCCTCTTTTTTTCTACTACCATCCATCCATCCCGTTCCAGTTCCACTTCTTTCACTTTACATTTTCCAGCTCCTTCTTTACTTATCTTCCCTTTCAAATTCTGGAAAGAAGAAAGCAAGAAGCAAAAAGCAAAAGAAAAAACGTTTTGTTTGATTACAAGCAGCAGCATCCTTTTTACTATATACTGTGGTGGTGGTAGTGGTGAGTGAGTGATGATGAAAAGAAAGCCTCTCTGATCTAAAGAGAAAGCTGTTCCTCCTTTTTCCATTTCCAAACATCAGAATACTTTCGCCTTCTTCTTTATAAAGGAATGCGTTTGTAATATCCTTTTTTTCTCTCTGCTGTTTTCGTCTCAGTGGATTTCACTTGTCCTGGTCCTTCCATTCCATAGCATAGCTTGAGAAGAGCTCTCTCTTGTGTAGTGACGCTGCTGCTGTTGCTGCTGCTGCTCTCTGAAAGCAAAAATAAAATCTCAGAAGAATTCTATCATCACATCACATCATCCACCTCAAAAATTATAAAAGGTCTATTACAGAGCCAGTCCAGAAAGACTTATGAAAGGAAACTATGTAGCGTAGCTGATATTTTTTTCCTATTTTACTCAAACGAATCTCTTCTGATATAGTGAAGTGAACGAACAAGCGATATGCGATAGACGAATATGATCATCCTCACTCACGCCATAATAATAATCGAGGTTTATTGCACTATGATGATGAAAGCATCTATTATAACAACATAACTATAACTAATATTTATTATTGTTGCTACATATTTACTTACTACCTACATACATTTATGAACGTATTTGGAAAAAATCTCTGAGAAAAATCTACACAAGAATGCTGCTGTGACATTTCTTCCTCTATATTATGCTTATACGGTATATGGTGTACCTAATGTAAATAAATTCTGGAGATTTTCCGTGAGCTTCTTTCCACATCTTTTCTCTTTTTTATATTATCTTCGTTGTAGAAAGTAGTGTGCCGTGTGTAGTGTGTTTGTGCATCATTTCACAAGAATAAACAAAGTGACAAAAATAAATAACCAGGTTATTATGTTATGTTATGTAATAGCCACATTCACATAACTGTACAAATAAGTATATCTATCTACCTAAATACATTTTATTTTGCTCACTTGCTTTTTTATGTTTGCTTTGGTATGTGATGTGATCTTCTTCAGTGATAAACAGGGCACGTCATAATGCTTCATGTAATTTGAGTTATGCTCACAAATGAATCACAGACAACCACCCACTACGATTCAGGGAATATGAAAAGGAAGGATAGATTGATAACGAAATCTGCTTTCACTTTACACAGATGTCTTTTATACTTATGACCAAAGATTACTTTCATTCAGCAGCAGGAACTGAACTACTAATTAAAAATTAATTGCGCGCCAGTGATTTTTGTAAAAGGTTATAATAATAATTTTCTAATTATGAAATGATTATTGAATTAATTTTTGTTTTTGCTTCACAGGGAGTGGAAATCCCGATTCACATATGGTACGACGGCTACCCCACCCATTCAGGGGAGGGTTATGAGGGGCGTGTGGCTCGGGTCAATCCAAATTCATCATTCGGCCTCGCATCGCTCAATTTAACATCGATAAGGGAAAATGATCGGGGTTGGTATAATTGTCGTGTTTACTTCCTTAACCGTAGCCCCCCTCCGCAGAACAATAGGAACGTCTCGGGGAGCTGGTACCACCTGGATGTTCATGCCCCACCTCGCTTCGTCCATACTTCTGACGATGTCGTGTACACGAAAATCGGGAAAAATATCATCCTCCATTGTCGCGCAGAAGGAACCCCTACCCCCGAAATAGTCTGGTAAGTTTTTCACTAACTGAAAACATCTAATTAAAAAAACTATTTATTTTATTAAGTACTTCCGATCACTTCACCCGTTGTCTTTTCTATCCGTTTTGTACTAGAAATCCTAATGTTTTCCAAAATTGCTGGAGTTTCGATGAATTCATGTTTTACAGTATTTTTTACTATTTACATTTTTACATTTTTCTGTATATTTTTTTATTTTTATTATTTACTCTTTCTTCTTGGAAAAGGAGAGAGATCATTTCCTTCAAAACAGGAAATTATACTTTTATAACATGAAGCATGGTGGGCGATGGAAATGAAAACAGATGAAAATAATAATAATAATAGTAAAATGAATGAATTTGAATGAAATGGGCAAAGTTTCCTGTGTTGATGTTGATTGTTACTGGTAGAATAATAATAACGGCAACGGAGATAAAATAACGGGCGAAGGGAAAGGAAAAGACTGGCTATTGCTATTACTATTAACAACAAGAACTCTTATTATACCACAAAAAAGCCTCCAGCCTTGCAAATAAAAGATGGAAAACGATTTTCTCTCTGACAAGCAAGCAGCATCACAATCACAGTGAAGATCATCACACAAGTTTAAGCAAAAGCGACGGAGGAGTTTTCCGTAGCGTAGAAGAGAATTTTTTGCAAAAACCATTAAAACCGGAATGAGAAATGAAATGCAAATTCTAGCCATTCTGTTATATTTTCTCCGTTATTCGTTATTCCCCGCATTGTGTATTTTCTTAAAAGAGATGAGATGAGACGACTCCATGACACACTTTACTTCCCCCTTTAATATGAAGTATTCATCATGCCGTCAAAATATTACCTTCATTCTCCATTATTGCTCTAAATCACGTTTATCCACACAACCAGGTCTAAAAATACATCATAAGCGTTTGGAGGTAATTAATTAGGTAATGTTCCAATTCCAGCATCCAACCATGCACCTTTCTCTATATCTCTTTCTATACAGTTTCCTTTTTAGCTGGAATGATGGTGATTATTTTTATTATTCTTTTGGATAAAAAATGACATCATCAGTATCCTGTCCCAATTGAGTCTCATTTTCAGTTTCATCTCATTCATTTCATTTCATTCATATTGAAAGAGTTGCTGGCAATAGCTGGCAGACATTTCTGCTACTATTATGATTATGAATGATTGAATGAATAATACCCGGTTGGGTATTTTTTTCTGTGTTCGTTATTCCGCAGGTACAAAGACACCGACCCTGTTCAGCCGTCAGTAACAGTATCGATCGTGAATGAAGGCACTGAGCTCAGGATCTCAAATATTAAAAACGAAGATATCGGTGACTACAAGGTTGGGTCTTTTTTTCTGTGTTCGTTATTCCGCCCATCATAGTGTCAAAGTACTTATAGCAGGTAAACGGATTCCATTTCCTCCAAAAATTTCTTTTCATCTCTCTACATTCTATACCAATCAAAATCCTTCCTTTCTATAGGAATAATAAAAATGGTAATCATAATCCTTGTCCTTTTGTTACGGTATATCATGTATGACATTTAATTTGGAAATCTAAAAAACCGAGCAAAAAAACTAATCCATGTATAGTATCGTATCGTATTGAATGGTACAATGGAAAATAATATTTTGATAATCATTGTAAAGTTCATTTCTATATTTTCCTGTAAAAAATGTAATTTAAGAATTGATTTGAATTTTCTAACGTAATCTTTTAAATCAAATCTAATACCGAATTCGATCAAATCAATATCTTCAGTAAAGCAGAAAATGGTAGAAATGGTGTAATATAAATGAGAAAATACTTATTTACGAAATTGGAAATATATTTTCATTTATTTTTGTGGAAGAATCACTTAAAGAAATTAAAAATGCTACCAGGCTACGGCTAGACGCAGCAACGCGTGAGATGGAAACGTGAAGATATAGAACATCCGATGATAACAATCACATCACATATCGATGCACTCGTGTTTCATGCAGTCAAGCGTGTCGTAAAGAATAAAGGGTATTCTGTTAATTGATGTAGTGCATACAATGCATACGGGTATTATGATCATGATAATGCTTCAAACTTTTAATGTTTTTATCGAAGGTTAAAAGAAAGTACAGATATGAAAAATGTGATTGCATTTTAAACAAAAAAGTTTTTTGCTGAAAAGTGTGTAAAATTCATGTAGAATGTTGTATTATTATAAGTATGTGTTATTATTTTTATAGCTCTTTCGTATTATCCATTTCAATTTACTTTTTATATTCTTTCTCTTTTTCTCGACGTTTCTTTCTGTTTCCTTCTTTTACCATTCCAGAAGAATTGGAAAGTACAAAAGGTTGAGTTGTAATACGATGAAAAATCTACAAAAACGAAAGCAGTCGTTATTTCTTTCTGTTCTCAATTCTTTACATTATNAAAAACGAAAGCAGTCGTTATTTCTTTCTGTTCTCAATTCTTTACATTATCTTACACAGCAGCAAACCATGTACGTACTCTTTCCACTCTTTTTTCCTCTCTGCATGACGCAAGTAACGTAAAGTAGTAGGGAAAAGGCGAAGAGGAGGAAAGGAAAGCTCATCATCTTATTTTCTTCTTTTTGATCATCATCATCAAGATATTCCAAGTACATAGCAGGTTTCACAAACAAACCATCAAGAGCATCCATCCATTTTTCTCTCATTCTTTTTTTTCTTCATCCTGTTTCTTCTTCCTTTCCTTTCCCCTGCAATAAATTCAAATGGATACAGAGCAAAAAGAAAATAAAAAGAGGAAATAGAAAAATGGTGTGTGTGTGTGCCATCACAGTGATTTGTAAAAGTCGGCATCACATTTACATAGATTTCCCTTTTGAATTTTTTTCCTTTGGTTTTCGCTTGTTTGTGTCTTCCTTCTTCTTCTTCTTCCTCGTCTCACTCTCACTATCTATTTCACTACTACTATTTGCTAACAAACTGGTTTGGTAGTTTTTCTTCTTATGTAAGTACGTAATGCGTAATGCATTCAATTATATTACTTTTCAGAGAATGACGATGTGACAAATGTTTGCTCATACATTAAATCGTACTTGAAATAGTAGAAACTCTGAAGAAACTGTATAAAAGAGAGGAAGACTTGTGACTGTGAGAGTCGTTGCATTTTGTACAAATGTTTTTTGCAACCCTGCCTTAGTAAAGCATTCTATACATATGTAGATGTAATAAGTTTTCTCTTCCTGTCTTGTCTGCTGAAATAAAGTGGCGTAGTGACTGGGGCATAGCCGCAGTGGAATTATCTGTCTAGTTCATTATTTCCGCGTACTTGAATTTACGTGAAAAGGAGCAGGAACGAATATGAAGTAGTTCTGCCTCTGCCCTGTGAGAAGAACTGAGCTGAGCTGATCATCTCCATCATCGGCAAGAAGAACGAACTTCTTTCTTTTTTTTCTTTTTCTTTCTTTTCTGACGGCTGTCTAAGCATATCAACTAAATTTAGATAACCCAAGCTCGATTTATTTTTCTACAGAGCAGAAGGAAGAAAGTATTTTTTTCTTTCTGTTGAGAATTCGTCAGACTAACTTTTAGTCAGCAGCAGCATTCAACCAGTATCACTCATGGGCTTATTGACTTCAAAAATAGAAGTGAGTTTGCTTGTTACAGACATAAAGAAAGGAATGTAGAGCAAAAGGAAACAAAAGAAAGAAAGTTCAAATGTTTTGTTTGTTTGATTGTGAAAAGATATCGAACAAGAACAAACAGAGCAGGGAATTTTCATACATTTCTCTGTGCCATGCCATGCCATGGATAGGATAAAAAATCAATTGATAGAAAAGCAAAAACAAAACAATTTGAGGCACACAATCTGCACTCTACTATATCAAATTTTGTTTTTCTTTTACTAAAATAATTTGTTTTTTTGTTCTGTTTGCTTAAATATTGTTTTATGATTAACTTTTTAGCTAATTTTGAACGTAGTGTTTAGAATGGTCGAGTAAAAGTAAATTCACGCAGAATTTTACAACAACAAATCAGCAGCAGCTGATGGAGCAAAGCAAACGATTCTAATTTAAAAATATAAATAATGGTCACTTTCGTTTTCTTCATGTACAAGAAAATATAACCTGCTCCATACAAAGAAAGTGTGTAGTGTACCTTATAAAAAATCCTGTTACTAATAAATTACACGTTTAGACGGAGATTGTGAAAGGATAATAACGAAGAGAAAGTAAAGTGGACATTTTCCATATTAAGAAGGAGTAATGGCCCCCTTTATGTCGTGTGCATGAATGAAAGCACATCTTCTTTATATGTTTACAATTCTGGAACGTTTAAAGTATTTCTGAAGAAGAAAGGATAAAAAGTACCACCACCGTCAACAAAAAATCCCTTTTTTAAAACTGCTTTCTTTGCTGCTTGCTTCTCCTCTTTCTTTCGAATTTAGTTCTCATTATTCTTGTTTCGCTTTGGAAAGGAAAAGCTGAGCTGAGCTGCGGCAGTTTCGTTAAATCATGAACGAATTGCTCTATCGAAGAAGGAATAAAAAAGCGTAGACAATTTTGTAGTTCATATGCTATGCTGTAACTTTACTTGTAGTACTTGTGTGTAAAGTAAAGATCTTTTTTCTTCTCTGGACTGTACTGTCTGGCCGATTCTAGAAAAAAGCGGCTATTCAGCCACTTTCTTCGGTTTAGATAGCAAAACATTACTTTCAATTTTGTTCATGATAGAATCGAATCCAGTACTGTAGATGTAGTAAGAAAATCCACTTTCAACTTCAAATATTACCAATCGATTTGTAAAATAATTTTAGAACTGGACTGAAAAAGAAGAAGAAGAAGAAAATCGAAATTGCTGATTCTACTCAAGTATTTCTAACTTCACTCTACTAAATGGACATTTGTTCCCTGTCAATAATATTTTCCCCTCCATATACTTACTACCTTCTCTTCTTCTACTTCAGCATATTTTACTGTGCGTACTTACTTACGTATTTTGTCAATCGTCTTTTATTCTGCTGCACTGCAGCATAGAAAAATTTTTTAGAATATTTTACTAATCGTATGACGAGAATTCAGTTGAGAAAAGACTTGGGCTTGACATTAAATTTGGAAAGGAAGGGGCAAACAAAATTAGCAATGCTTTTACATCCAACGCTAAGTCTATGTCCATCCAACGTTTTATACTCACCGTCGTGGCTTTGACAGTCTTAAAACTGTTAAAACGGGAAAATTTGATTTCTTACTGAAAAAAGGAAATTAGGACGATACGATACAGTGGAAGAGAATTTTTTGTTGGATCCTCTGATGCGAGTGGTTTGTAGCGAATTCAGCAAGTTTTTTCTTGGTACCCCGTACTCGCCGCCTACAACTACTACTGCTTTTTCTTATCATCATCGCTACTTATGATTATGAACTGTTTCGCAGTCATGACATGATTCAATTAACCTGGCGCCCTTAGACATTTCCCTTATTTTTTACTGCTATGCGAGGAGAGGAGCAGCGCAGCTAGGCATTTTTTTTCTTATTTTTTCCCCTGAGCTGATATGATGTGAGCTGCAGCTTTTTTGAATTATCATTTTTCCTGCTGGGTAGTTGTGAGTAGGGTGAGTGCACTGTTCTGTGAAACAAATTGAAATATTAAATTGCTCTTACGCTTGTCAGAGAAAGCAGCAGCAGTAGCAGCGGTTAGTTGGTAGACTAGGAATAACCAGACCAGTAACAATTTCTTATCATTTCATTGAATCCTTTCTTACTCGGACCGCATTTGTATGACTATCTCGTCTCAAACGCAGTAAGTATACATACAGAGAATAATTTAGAAAAAAGTAAAAAAAATAGATGAAAAAATGTTTGAGTTTTTGAATTGAAACTAAAATCTATAGTGCACAAAATATTCCACAAATTAATTTACTTTAAAAATACTTTTTTTGTTTGTTGAGTTAATGATCTTAACTTAGTGTCTAAATACTTACTTCTTTTGTAATTTGAATAATCCAACTACGCATTTCGTCATACAACGACAAATTCCATTCAGAAAGTGAAAAAGTAAAGCAACAGATTTTAATTTTACTGAAATTTGACTCCAGATTTCGAGTTTTTCAACCTTTTCCACGACCCCGTAGGTAGTTATTTTTTAATTAAACGTATACGACACTTGAGAAGAAAGGACGTTGCCCTACTTCTTCTACGAACGAACAAACTCTTCTTCCTTCCATGGCCACTTCATTTTGAAATGTCATCATTAGCAGCAGCGGCAGCAGCAACGCAGTAGTTCCTCTTCAAGATTTATTTAGTACTTGGCTAAAGAAACCATTCAGGTTTTGATTTTAATTTTCCCCCTTTTTCTGACAGAATAATTTTTTCTTTGGCTTTTTTTCTAGTGCAGAGTATTATTATTACATGAGAGGAAAGTTCTTGCTGCTAAATAATATGCCGAAGCAAAGTTTTTTTTCTTACTTTTTGAAAAACGACGAATTACTAAATTTTTCAAACCAAAAAAAGTTATATTGAACTTGTACCATGAGGGAGTAGTTTGAAATGAGAAAGAGCACAAAACAAAAGCGTAAATGAAACGAAATGACGTTGCTTTTGAGTTTTTGCTGCTTCTCTTTTTTCTCTTGCATACTTTCAACATTTTTTTCTCCTCTTCTACTTCTTCTTCTTCCAATTTTCTTCAGTTTTTCCCGTCTCTCGCCCTCTCCAACCCAAAAAAATAGTTTTTTTTAGCTTTTCCTTTCGTTTTCGCTTTCTTTTTTCTCTCTCTCTCACTCTAGCAAGTCAAGTCCTTCTCTTTCAAATGGCTGCTGCTGCTTTGGACGAACGAGCTAACTATCTAGAAAAATTCAGCAGAGCAAGAGCAGTAAGTAAAAAATTGTGATAGGGAAAAAAGAAAAAAACGAAGAGAGCGAGTGTGAGAATAGAGAAAGGCTTCTTTTCCTTCGTTAGAAAAATATGCGCTTACTTACTTACTTACATTAGTTTCCTATGTATCTTTCCTTTCCTTCTTCTATTAAAAGAATTCTTTCTATCATGTTCCGCTACCACCACTACTATTCAACTATGTTTTCAGACCGTTTTTTAGTTTAGACAGGTCTTTTTTTGTCGTGCTTGAACCAACACGAGAGAGAGAAAGATAGAGAGAGTGAGAAGGAAGAAAGAAAGCAAACTACTAACTTTTCTTTGGTAGAATTCCCTTGGAATCTTATCACTTCTTTTTTCACCTCACTCGCTTCATCGTGTTCTTCTTCTTTTACACTTTCTTACCTTTCCTTATGTTCCCTCCTCTCCTCTAAAAGTAAAAAAAACATTATTCGACTTTGACTTCGTTCGATGCTCAATAATGTTATGGTGGCGAACACCGTCGTCGTCTTCGCGGTAGAGTAAAAAAAATGATGTTGATGATGGTGATATGAACAATCTTCTTCTTCTTATGCTACTGCTGCGGTAGCCATTGTGGTAGGTAGATAGATCAATGGTGGTAAGGTAAGGTAAAGTAAGATAGGGTGGAAAATTTTTTTCTTGGAAGTGGAAGAGTTGAAACAGTAACAGTTTCCGTTGTATTAATATAATGTGCAAAGAAAAACACTTTTCTATAGACATACGCTTTATTATACGTTCAACGTTCATCATCATTATTACTCACGTGTGGAAATCTATTGCCTCTCTATAACATATTTTTTTGCTGCTGCGGCTGCTGCTGCTGTTTTCATTATAAATGATTAGTATTGCATATTGCATTGAAAGTGAAAGTGAAAATATCATTATCGATGTACATATATTTTAATAATATTAGTATTAGTACGAGGAGTAATGATATTTTGGAGAGGAAATGTGTTTCTAAGTAAAAGGAGAGGAAATAGATGAGAGGAGCCGTTTAGTTTTTCAGTAGTACAGCAAAAGCAAAACAAAACACTATTCATTTCTTCTCGTTCTTCTTCCCTCATCGTCATCATCACGTACATTCGTGCATTAAATCGACTTTTTCCATCATGCTCGCTTCTCGCTCGCTGAATGCTGACAGCATCATTCTTCTGTTTATTACAATATTTTTTGAAGTAAAAGTAAAACTAGTGGAAATAAAGGCTTCTGGGTAAAAATGAGAGAGGAGGAAATATAAGTGGATGGATGGATGGATGGATGGATGGTTGTTTGAATTGAATAGATTGTCAGTGCATTCATTCATTGCAAGAAAAAAAAATAAGTGGAGGAACAGGGTGCGTACAGCCTTCCCTTCTTTCCCTTTGTCTCTGGAACTATAGAAGTTAAAGTTACAAGCTAGTTAGGAGGGTCATGACTTTTTATTATGAGTGGGTTCGGGTTGGTAGTTGATAGAAATTG
>JAHZNJ010000045.1:0-11426 GCA_027744475.1 Lepidocyrtus cf. sotoi NNG-2020
CTGTCATGTCAGTCAGGCAGAGTGACCAATAAATGACCTTTTGGACTTTTGCGTGTTCGTTCTTTCTGACTTACAAAATATATTTCACTGCACTTATGTAACTTGGAGAGCTACTGTTCACAATGAACTGCGGGCAATTAAGTGGCGTTCCCATCATTCCCTTGCATAGTTACATGATTCACAAAGCATACTGATATGCTATTTATCTGATCATACAATCAAAATGAACCTCTTCAGCTGTCCAGTCAACAGATCACTTTAAATATTTTTGCACATCACATCAGCTGTCATTTAATGAAGGAAATAAAATACTCGTGTGTATGTCCCCCTTCCCATGAATCATGAAGCACAAACAATGTGTAGATATAAATATGAATGAAGGCCAAATGCACCCAGCGTTAAAAATGACGAGAGATTTTCGCAGTTGCAGTGCAGAGATTGGCCCTGTTGGAAGATTCCGAAAAGTTTTCTCTTTCAGTGTCTCGTAGTAGAGATTCTTCGGGAAATTGTATTAGATTAGGACTAGGACAGTGCACATAATTCAGACTTTATTGTTGTGAAAACATTCTCAAAGACAATGGAGGTTGTGAAAGGATTTGGAAGACTGTTTTACTTAATTAGTCCTAATGAGACTGCTGTGGAAAATTTGGAGGACTTGGGAGGGCATTCCGAGTATGTGACGAAGGTAGCTAAAATAGTTTTGCTAAATCTGGATCTATCTAAGCTGAGAAAGTTATAGGTATTTTGCATCTGCATCTAACAAAAACTTTTGAATTTTTGTAGGCAATCCCTTACTTTATTACATTAATTATCCTGGAATACGCCATTCAGATTCACAAAGGGAAGAGAAGAACCAGGCTTAATGATGGAATGGTGTCGATGTCACACGGAATCTATCTTAGTTGTCAAGAGTAAGGTCGTTTTTATAACAAACTTGACTTACTACACGATGTGTGCTAATTTATACGAGTATTTCTTGCGGTAGTGATGGTAGGTGAATATGAGGAGTTGAGTTTTCTCCAGCAGCAGCGTAGCCTTAGCCTAACCACCACCACTACATAATACAATATGTACTTCAAAATGTTTCGTTAGCGTTCACATTTCCATTTGCATATTATCTTTTTGATTCATGCGAAAATGAAACCCTCAGCAAATTAAATTTATTTGCATGCGGCGAGAAAGAGACTGTAAAATTGCCTTTCCTTCCACACCAGTCGGATTCCTTTCTTCCTCGTCGTCGGTATATTTTCCTGAGGCTGCTGCTGACTCGCTTTTACTATTTTGGTTTTTCTTTCTTCCATAGCATCCTGTTCAGAGGAGTGGAGCACTATGTTTACATAAAAATTTACGAGAATTGGAGAGTTGTGGATCTTCCTTGGAATTCGCCTTATACATGGTGGACTGCTGCGATTCTAGTAGACTTGGGATACTACTGGGTGCACAGAGCTTGCCACGGTTTGTTTAAAAAATATTTCTAATAATATTTCTCTTCTCCTCTTCTACGAGATGAAAATTCCTGTAAATAAGATTTTGCATAACTCAACAACAACGCATCATCATCATTGCATGCTAAACCATACCACGCTCAAAATTTATTAGACGAACAAAAAAACTTTTCTTCGTCTTATTCAGCTCAACAACTTTCTGTTCTTTCTCTTCGTGGTAAAACCAGAACAGGAAGTTGTTGTTATATTGTTATTATTATTATTACTGCTATTCATGGCAAGAGAAAAGAAGACAAAACAAAATTATGCACCTTTTCAAGTTCGTTGTCAAACTTTAATGTTAATGGCCTACATGAGCATAAAGCGGAAGTTAGTTTCGAGAGAATAGAATGTTATTATTATCCCCGAAAAACACCATCATCACATTGCATTGGTGTTTACGCAATATTGTCAAGCGATGGAATATTTATGTATAGTAATAATAATAATAACAAACAACCCAGGAACATGGCATGTGTTGCTCACCTCAGTTCAGTAAAGTTTTAAATGATTTTTTTATGTTCTTACGTATACCTTTTCTCTTCTCCTCTCTCTAGAGGTAAAGTAATTCCTCACGTAGATAGGTATATATGGTGTCCCTACACAGTCAGGCAAAACTAGACTTTTCCGCAAAAGTACATATCATCACATCACTCTTAAAAGTTAATGTGTTTGGTTTAGACTTAACAAACTATTACAACCTCTCTAAAAAAAGTTCCTCCAAACTAAATTCCAAACTTCATATCGTTACTGTTATTAGTGTACTGCGGAATGAGATCATTACCAATAGAGAATAGATATATAATGAATATTATTATGATACTTTTAGAGTGATATCTCCTTCAATAACGACATCATCATGAAAAAATACATAAAACATTTATTTGTCTCCGTCTCGGTCATTGTCAATCTTAGGCTTATAATACTTATAGCCGCTTCTTTTGAACCGCCGACTTGTTGAAGAAAGAAAGAAAGAAAAGAGTGGAAGTCGAGGTTGGATAAAGTGTTTGCAAATGAGTAGCAAAGTAAGCAGTAGTAACAAAAAAGTAACTATAAAGCAGAGTTTTAACAGTTTCCTTTTCCCCCTCATCTAGAAAGTATTGATCTCCTCTTCTGCTTAATAAAAATGAACTGTTGGATGGCTTCCACTTCCAGTTCTACTAAATTACGCCAATTTTTTCTAAAATGTACTGCTTAGAGCGTGATAATGATAATGGGGATTGGGAACATAATACCTACCTCTCTTTCTAAATTTACAGGAAGCAATCGGTATTGTCTGGACAAAAACTATGCTGGAGTTCTCATTATATGGGTAGGTTTTTATATTATGCATTTCTAAACTATAAATACAAACCAAAGTCTATAGAAGCAATTAAGCTATACTTGTTTAGGCTGGAACTAGTCGTCGTGTATTGTTAATGATGTAGCATAGTTCGCTTTATAGTTTTGAACATGTAACAAATGACAAGAAAGGGGTTCTAAACTGGTTGTGTACGATGTTGTTTGTGAAAGTGAAATACGCACTAAAATTTGCTTTTTCCCTACTGCTCATATTACACTCTAATGATTATGGAACGCTCTTTCCAGCTTCCTCGAATCCATTTCATTTTCTTTCTGCAAATGATTCCAATAATAAAGAATAAAAGAAGATGTGTGAGGTTTTAGCTTGTTGTAAGCAAATGGTTTACTTGAATAGTCCTAAAGAAGAGAAAAGAAAGCATTATATAAGGAAAATGTTTTTTTTGGATGTTTCTAGGACCGGATGTTTGGCACATTTACTGAGGAGAAACCTGGAGAGAAAATCGTCTACGGGTTGGTAGAGGACGTCAAATCTTTTAATCCTTTTTGGTTGCAGGTACTTTTCCACAGTAGTAAATACTTCTTCCTTCTTTCTAGTTGTAATATTGCAAATGACGTTGTTTATGAAGTGGGAGTAGCCTAAAACCACTACCAAACTGTCGGGAGAATATCGAGATCATTTTAATGAGCAAAATTTTTCCATAATGCCCATTTAATGTAGACATTTTACTACCCAAAAATATGGAACCGGATGAAAGAATATGAAAAATGGTCCGACAAGCTTTCTGTCGCGTTAAAAGGACCAGGATGGACTCCAGGAAAACCCCGACTTGGAGACATAAATGATGTCCCTGAGGTAATGTTTTTATTGCAGATATCGCAGCATTAGATCAGCTATAAAAGTATAAACAACTAGACTACCGCATTATACGCGTTGATATCGTAAATAGTAGTAGCATGACACATGCATTTATTCTGTTTTTGTATCTTTTTTTCTCTCTCCCTCTCTCTCTCTCTCTTGGATCATTATTCAGTTCCCAACTCGCGAAGTTTATGATGTAAACATACCCATTTGGAAAAACATATATGCCACAGTACATGTCGCGTTAAAAGGACCAGGATGGACTCCAGGAAAACCCCGACTTGGAGACATAAATGATGTCCCTGAGGTAATGTTTTATTGCAGATATCGCAGCATTAGATCAGCTATAAAAAGTATGAAAAACAAGACCACCGTATTATACGCGTTGATATCGTATAAATAGTAGTAGCATGACACATGCATTTATTCTGTTTTTGTATCTTTTTTTCTCTCTCCCTCTCTCTTGGATCATTATTCAGTTCCCAACTCGCGAAGTTTATGATGTAAACATACCCATTTGGAAAAACATATATGCCACAGTACATTTCTTCAGCGCGATCGCACTCCTTCACTTCATCTCTGACGCTGAACTAAAAACGGTAATGGAAAAAGGATATGAATAGAAATATGAAAAATGATTTCTTTTTAATATATTTTCTATTATACTTGAATTTATTTTTCTGAGATGAGAATGCCGCTGCCGCTGTTACTGCTGTACTGAAATCGAAAAACAATTTTTGTAAATGTTTATTTTTTTATTCTCTGACTGATTCAGATGTTCAACCAGACAACCGTAATAGCCTTGGTCGTATTTCTACTCTTTTCTGTAACAAGCATTGGTTTAGTGCTGGAGGATCGTTCTACTTGGAAGTCTTTTGGAAATCTTGAGATGCTCGATTGTAATATTCGGCGCTACCTTCTTGACTCCACCAGGCTTTGGGGCAATGTGGAAACAACTCTTACTCGGGCTTTACGGTCTCTCTATAGCTGTCTTGAGCACGCAATTAGCCTTCGCAAAGGACAAAACAGCATTTAAAATGAAGAAGTCGACTTGAGTCATAAAAATGGCATAAATAATCACTCTACTTCAAAGGAAAAGTTAAAGTAAAAAGTTACTTTATACTGTAAAGTACTTTTTTAAGCTCTAAGCAAACAAAAGGATATTATTTGTCTATGCATTATTTATAAGTAGCAACATTACTATCACTTAATAAATATATCTAGTTTATATATTAGTCAGAGAAATGGCGTGGCATAAGAAGATAATTGCAATTAATATTTCGCATAATCGCAAACATTAAAGCCAGTTGCTTTGGAGGTCATTTATGATGACGGGCTCCATAATTTTTTTAAGAACTTTTCCGTAAAATCCTCCAGTTTTCGTCTAATATGGGCACAAAGTAGATGAGTTGGTGCTTCATATTATTATAGATGGATAAGTAGAGACCATTATATATTATGCAACACTTTTTTTCCTCTTTTGGCCGTTGCCCTTCATTTCCCCAAGGTTCAATCAGATAGTGGCAGTGTTATTATCGTAGAAGCGTTTTGGAAAGAGAACAAAAAACTTCATCTGTCAGTTTGATCCTGTTGTTGTGTTCCACTACTGCGTTTGTTATTAGCGAATAAATAGGGGAAGGGGCTTGAACGAACCAAAAAGGGAAGACGAGGAAGAAGAAGAGAGGATCCAGTCCAAATAGGAATCCTCGGGCAAGTCACGTATGTATGTTTTGTCGACGTCATACGCCTTCTTCACAACGACCTTCTGGAACTTACGAGATTTGATTTGGGAGCACAGAATAAGAACCATTTCTCTTTCTTTCCCAACCTAATTCCATCCAACTTCAAGAATTATAGAGTTAAGTAGACATGAGCTTACGAACTGGGAGTGTAGTACTCCCATCACTAACGTTGATTGTCTCGGTGGTAGCTGTCATTCTAGGGTTGCCCCTGTCTAGTGCCTCTGGGTATACTTATGTAACTGATTTCTTTGAAGTGCCAGTAAGAATTTTAATGATCCTTTATGTAATCTTCTAAGCGGAAGAATAGAGAAAGAAGTCTTAGAAGTTTTATACATTTCATTGGTTCCTTTTGATTCTTTTTTCGATATAGCTAGATCACTTCAGTTTCGCAGTGAATTCAACCTTCAAAATAAGATATTTGTACAATGATACTTTCTGGAAAGATGATGAGAATGGACCGATACTTTTCTACACTGGGAATGAGGGAAGCGTGGAAACATTTGCAAATAATACAGGTACCAGTACCCGTATAGTAAGCAACAAAGCCAGTTGAGCTGTCATTTAAAAGTTTTGCTTGAGGGCTACTCTTTCACGTTCTATTTTGGTTACTTTGTCGGTATTATTATTCCAGGTTTCATGTGGGAATTGGCTGAAGAGTTGGGAGCTTTGTTAGTATTTTCAGAACATAGATTTTATGGTGAATCATTTCCTGAAAATTTCAGTTACACAATATCCGATGTAAGTCAGCAGCATAAATTCATTATAAAATACTCTTGGGCTCGTTTTAACTTTTATTATATCATATTACATGGAAATAAAGTGGTTATGCAAGCAAAAACTTTTACTTTTCAGAATTCTGTGATAGGGTATCTGACGGTTGAGCAAACGTTAGCTGATTATGCACAGTTGATCCTTTGGCTGAAAAAATACTACGACGCAAGTTCAAGTCCAGTTATCGCATTTGGGGGATCATACGGAGGTCAGTTGACGGCCTATCTTAGAATGAAATATCCTCACGTAGTTCAAGGGTAATAAATATATTAGAATTCCGCTTGGCAATCCTTCATTTTTGTGGCAAGATAAAAATAAAATGGGAAAAAATAGTTTTCATATGTCTGCCTTTTTCCGTAACTTTCACCATTTTTAATTTTATAGTGGGATTGCTGCCTCAGCCCCTATGTTTTTAACTGACGTCAGTTTGTGTGAATTACATGATAGCGTTTTAACATCTGTATACAAATCTGCCTCTCCAGCGTGCACAAACGATATCCGAAAATCCTGGTCTGCCATAAGCGAAGTAACTTTAACAGGTAAAGCGGTGATGGTTGGTTGGTATCGAAAATAGAAGTAGAGCAGCCAGGTCGGAAGGGTTTTCATAGCTTCCTTCCGCGACCGTTGCGTTCATATTATCCTCTCAAATAATCGTTCACATTTATTACTGTACATTTTATTGAAGTAGCTGGTGGCATGGACTGGCTAACAAACGCGTGGAAGCTTTGCGATCCCATTGAATCCCATGAAAACGTAACATCCCTTAAATCTTGGCTTAACTCAATGTACGGCGATTTAGCTATGGTTAATTACCCATATCCAGCCAGCTTCCTCCGGGATCTACCTGGAAATCCTGTGAAAGTAAGCATGTGTGTGTCCTTGGCTTTCGAAAAAAGAAGTGCCACCGACTTGAGCAATAAAGGGTTTCACTTCATTGACTTTCAGTTGTGTATGTCATTGGTTCATCTAGTATAAAAAATTTAATTTCGATGATAGGGGTTCTGCCATGAGCTAACTCAGCCTCATGCTCCAATGAAGGATCTCAATAAAGATCAGATTCTGCTAGCAAAATTATATCGAGGACTGAACATGTACTATAACTTTACCGGAAGACTAAGCTGCCTTGATTATGGAGACGATGGATATATAAGCAACGGCTTTAGTGCATTAGACGGCCAATCTTGGGACTTTCAGAGCTGTACTGAGATAATCGATCCATCTTGCGATGACGGGATTCAAGATTTCTTTGAGCGTACACCGTGGAGTTTAAAGGAATACACGAATGACTGTCAAGAAGAATTCGGAAAAGCTATCGTTCCCAAGATGGATTTGTTAGATTTCTTTTACGGTGGAAGGAACATTCTCGCTACTTCAAATATTGTTTTTAGGTATCTGAAAAACACTTCGGCAGCCAGGTCGGAAGGGTTTTCATAGCTTCCTTCCGCGACCGTTGCGTTCATATTATCCTCTCAAATAATCGTTCACATTTATTACTGTACATTTTATTGAAGTAGCTGGTGGCATGGACTGGCTAACAAACGCGTGGAAGCTTTGCGATCCCATTGAATCCCATGAAAACGTAACATCCCTTAAATCTTGGCTTAACTCAATGTACGGCGATTTAGCTATGGTTAATTACCCATATCCAGCCAGCTTCCTCCGGGATCTACCTGGAAATCCTGTGAAAGTAAGCATGTGTGTGTCCTTGGCTTTCGAAAAAAAGAAGTGCCACCGACTTGAGCAATAAAGGGTTTCACTTCATTGACTTTCAGTTGTGTATGTCATTGGTTCATCTAGTATAAAAAATTTAATTTCGATGATAGGGGTTCTGCCATGAGCTAACTCAGCCTCATGCTCCAATGAAGGATCTCAATAAAGATCAGATTCTGCTAGCAAAATTATATCGAGGACTGAACATGTACTATAACTTTACCGGAAGACTAAGCTGCCTTGATTATGGAGACGATGGATATATAAGCAACGGCTTTAGTGCATTAGACGGCCAATCTTGGGACTTTCAGAGCTGTACTGAGATAATCGATCCATCTTGCGATGAACGGGATTCAAGATTTCTTTGAGCGTACACCGTGGAGTTTAAAGGAATACACGAATGACTGTCAAGAAGAATTCGGAAAAGCTATCGTTCCCAAGATGGATTTGTTAGATTTCTTTTACGGTGGAAGGAACATTCTCGCTACTTCAAATATTGTTTTTAGGTATCTGAAAAACACTTCGGCAGCCAGGTCGGAAGGGTTTTCATAGCTTATAGGTATCTGAAAAACACTTCGATTTGTTTAAGAAAGGCTTTAGATTTTTTCCTAAAAATACGTAATTTTCAACCGTTTTGTTGGATTTTTTTCTTTTAGCAACGGATTACTGGATCCGTGGTATGGATACGGGGTTTTAAAAAACCTTTCGGATAGTTTGTTAGCGATAGTTATAGAGGATGCTGCACATCACCTGGATTTGCGTGGATCAAACCCAAATGATCCCCAATCTGTCATAGCTGCAAGAAATTTTGAGAAAAGAGCAATTCGGCAATGGATAGAAGAATATCATGAGAATGAAAGGCGATTAAAAGAACTGTTTCCAACTCTAATGATTGCTGAGGAATAAATTAATAAACCAATACATTTACGTAATTCTTTTCCAATATATGTATTTTCTTATTCAATAAATAGTTTATTTCGGATTCTTGCAATAGATTTGCTCACAACGTCACAACTATTCTCAAATACAATTCAATTGAAGCTTTCAAATACATTTTTTTCGTCATTTTCTTTCTTTAAAGTTGAAAATCATACTAGATAAATAAATAAATAAATAGATTTTTATGTACATAGTACATAAATAAAACCGTAGAATGTAAGTTACATTCTTTATAGTTAAAGATGCTCTGCTTTTGTTTATTTAAAAAACTAATTAAAACACTTTTGGTTTAATAATTTGGAAATGATTCTATGCTTTTGCAGCATTATTTAACAATATGAATAATTTAGATTCAGATAAACAAAGATACATCTGCAATTGCACAAACTAACTACGATAAATCTAAAAAGTCAAACCGTGGTTGTGATACAAAAACCTACATAATATGAAACAAAAAATATACATTTTTCTTTAAAAAAAAGAGCTGCATCGAAATCATAATATTTATCCTTTCTTGTCGTTAACAAAGTAACGCATATCTAGCCATAAAACACTCTTGATTTCCATTTTAAAACGTTATTTCCTGCCGCGACGTTTCATGTTACTCGAGCAAGGTGGGCAGAACCATTTTCCTTTGGGAGATTTTTCCAAGCCTACACAAGGATAGTGAAACCATTCAATTGGACAATCTGGATTGTCACAGGCGACCATATCGCCATAAGAGATTTCGTTGCAAAGACAATATCGAGGCTCGCTGGGGTCTGCGGTATATGTGGACCATTCATTTGTTTCCGTTTCCATCAAAACAGGTTCTTCAGGTAGTTCTTCTTGCGATGGTTGTGCAAATTCTGGATTTTGGGTATGTTGAGATTTCCTAAACACAAGAAAAAATGTTTGATTGAGATTTCGTTCATATCAATGGTTTGCAATCTTTGTCATTTGGAATCACGCTTACCTTTTGTTGCGTTTCTGCTCGAATCCGGATCGATCCGAAGTAGTTGCTGCTAGAGCTTGCTGAGCAGCATGATGTAATTCGGCATTGACTAGAAGTTCCCTTCCAACGCTAAATTCGGATGATTGAAGCCCAAGATTAACCGCATCATATGATGCTTTTAGGCTTGCAGTTCGTCTTCCTTGTTGCATCTGAATTTAAGCAATAAATATATTTTTAAAAAAGAAGTTAACATGATTTTTTCATTTGCCGTGTTTTGTTTTAAAATGCATATTATATACCTGTTGTGTGGCGGCAATAGCTTGGGAAGCGGCTGCAGCTATGGCATTTCCACCTACTCCCATGTGACCTAGGTTGTACGCCAAAGGTGTTGATGGTCCACTAGTTGGATAAGTCCCGTGAACCCCAGACGTTCCAGCTTTCTCATGTGAATTCTTTCTTTCTGATTTTTTCTCAGATTTTATAGTACCTTGGCCGGCGATATAACGATTTTCTTTTTGGCTGTGCTTGTCGCTTCGATCTTTATCTCGTTCATGCATATCCATTTCCAACGACCCTATCAACGTAGTGGCAAACATTAGTCAGTATTATCGTAATTAGCAACATTTATGGAATATGTTAATTTAAAACTTACGTTTTTCAAGTATTTCAGTAATTCCTGCATTGTCTGCTTCTAATTCCATTTTAAATTTATGAAGCTCTTGATCAAGCTTCCGCAGATAACGATCCACTAAATCATATAACTGAGTAGTCTGGTTAACTTTTTCATCTAAATAATATAAATTTCACAATAATTTATTTTCTTGTTTAAAAATTAAAATGGTATAAGAATTATTCAGCTTTAATTAGGTACCTGCATTATCTAAAACTTTATAAAAATCCTTCCTGATAGCCTCGTATTCAATGTCACGTTCTACTCCTCTCTGCTTTTTGGCTGTTTGAAAGAAAGTTTTGACACGTTCGTCCAACTTATCAGAAGCATCTATAAAAAAACAAAACAAGAACAAATTGTTTAGTTTTTTACTAAGCGAATCTTTGCTGATTTTCAAATGTAAAAGCACTCCATAAAATGCATTCACAAACTTACTTTGTACTTCAAGATCCAGTTCACGAATTTCCGTAAATCGATCCCTCAATTCCTGTGGGAGATGCTCAATCACTGCAATTATATAAGGAAACCAAACAGGGTAGTGGTAAAATATTTATACAATGAACGAAGAATTTGTTAATCTTTATAATATTTTTTAAATTGCTTACTTTCAAGGTAATCTTCTAAGTACAACATTTTGTCACCTCTTTTGATTTTTCAAGCGTATTATTTTATACAAATTCAAAGTTGTTACTGGTTAAACTTTTGTAGACAACTGCAAACACTTTTTTCGTTATTCTGGTATATTAAAAGATATAATATTTGTAGGTTTATTTATTATTTGGTAATTTATTTAAAAATTTTGATGATCAGTCTATACAGTTATTTTATTATCTACACTAAAAATATTTACATGAAAGAATTTATTTGAACACAGAGATGGTCAAATCACAATATTGTATTGACTTTTAATTTTATAATTATAACTCAGTAGTTAAACTATTAGTATGTAGTAATTTAATAGTTTGTAAATTTATTTGGAAAGAATTTTTTATTTGTTTTGATCGAGCAGGTGATA
>JAHZNJ010000046.1:0-13031 GCA_027744475.1 Lepidocyrtus cf. sotoi NNG-2020
ACTGATCAAAATGCTCAAGGGTGCGTAGCGCCAGCTGACCGTTGTGAAAGCCGGTAACCTGTACTATCACTTAATATATCCCCGAAATGGTAACGTTAGAATCTCCCCATGTTTCATCTTTTCATTCAATTCATTAATCGTCATTGTTACCAAAACCAAACAAGTTTAAAATATCAAAATCGAAAAATCAAAAGAATGCCCTCGGCAAAACCTGATTTCATTTTCATTTCAACTTTCAATTGAATTAATTTCAACCACTTAATTTTCTGACCGTGCGTGCGTAGTTTACATTCCAGATTTACCTACCCAATTTTCTTAACGTTTTTCACACAATCCATAACCACTTGTAATCGAAACTTGCTGCAATTGAAATAAACGTATTTTTTGACCTGGCTGTGTTGATATGAGTTCAGCCCCTTCTAGTACGGAGGAAGTTCCTCCAGTGGACGGATCTAACCCAAATGATTCTGCTGTCCCCGTTGTTATCGTGAAACTCATACCGGAAGAGTCCTTAGTTGTTTGCAATGCATTCGCCATGGGAGAAGGTCAAAATCTGAGTGACGAGGAGGCAATGGAAAGGAATTTACTGGAGCAGATCCTTGCCAGTAGAGGAATCGGAGGACCATTTGTTCCATCTCTTCATAGCAGTTCGAATGATCGTGCTTCCAGTTCCAGCGCAGCAGATGATAGTCTCTCTCATTCACGTGATTCGACAGGCTCAAGAAGAGAAGAACGCCTTTTTCCTGGGTCCGGGGGTTCGGGTCGTTCAGGAGGGAAGATACCAGATCGTTTTTTTCCTGGCATTCCTGGTGGGCCGGGAGGAGGTCCAACTCCAGCGGATGTTCCGAATTCTTTCCAGTTGGAAAACATTGGAGGATTCGCTGAGCAAAAGGAATATTTGAAACGAGCAATAATATTTCCGCTGATACACGCTGACCTCTTAGAAGAAATGGGGAGTACGTGCTCCAAAGGGAGTAATTCTTCATGGGCCTCCAGGTACGCTATCCAGCTCATAAAATAAAATCATGCCATCATAAAACTGTAACGGAATAACTAATTAATTCATCATTACTATATTATTTGATGACTTATCATCTCAGGAACTGGAAAGACTTGCATGGCAAAGGCGATTTATAATGAGGTGAAGAAGCGAGATCCCACAGTCAACTTTTTCTATCGGAAAGGAGCAGATGTATTCAGTATGTGGTTTGGAGAATCTCAGCGGCAGCTCACTGAAGTTTTCAACGCAGCAAAGGAATACCAACCTTCGATACTCTTTTTCGATGAGCTGGATGGACTTTGCCCTACACGAGAGAAAAGCGGTAGTTATGGATTCCGAAGCTTACAGTACAGTGGTCACTTGCTTCTTGGGGCAAATGGATGCATTGGACAGTGAAAAGCATTTAGCATTCGGATTCCCAGATGACGAAGCAAGAGAACAGATCATCACTATTCACACCAGACGTTGGCAAAGTGGAGATAAGCCGAAGAATGAGCTGTTGAAAGAATTAGTCCAAAGAACTTTGGGATTCTCCGGAGCAGATATAGAAAAGCTCTGCCGGGACGTGGTCACCGTTTTCTTAAGTAAAAACTCTAATCAACAGGGAGCTGCAAATAGTGATGCGGCGAATATCACCAAACAAGACTGGATTCAAGCCATCAGTGAAATGCAAAGAACCTCCACCATCAGCTTCGGATCTGCTTTAATGATTCCAACGACGCCGGAACCCATGGTATCCAGTCTTATTCAGCCTCTCGTCCAACATGCCATTCAAAAACTTCAGCCCCTCTTTCGTTCAGCTTCATCAGACGATTGCTGTGCAAGTCGTATGCATTCTGCCCTCCTCTACCAGAATCCAGCACAATCCAAGACCTTCATGAATACAAAGATCCTTCAAGGGATTTTAAGCGAGCAGATTTTTAGCAGAACATCCATCTTTGAGATAAGCCCGTTCACCATCGCCAACAGGATCTTATCTCAAGCTAAAGCAAGCATACTTCATGCAGTCGATGATGTCGTTAATCAAGGATTGGAAGCAAGCATTGACAGACTCGCTATTGTGATTGTACTTAGCATAAACGAACTCATCGAGCTTTCCGAACGATCTGGGATCCCAACCACTTCTCTCCTCACCAGTTTAAGCCGAATCAAAGGCCCAAATCTGCTCCTGTTGGCAACCTCTTCCGTACCCCCAGACAATTTTCAAGATTCAGGAGCTCTGGAGCTGTTTAGTGATAGGAATACTCACATACTGGCCGAAAACCCATCAACTCAACAACTTCGTCAATTCTTTACAACCGTCTTCACCGAGAAGAAGAAAATCGATGGTAACTGGCCGGAAGGAATCAACCAAGCCGTGCTTGACATTGTAGAAAGAGCTGCTTCATTGACGAACTTCCACGAGTACCAAGACATAATCAAGCCGGAAGGAATCAACCAAGCCGTGCTTGACATTGTAGAAAGAGCTGCTACATTGACGAACTTCCACGAGTACCAAGACATAATCAGCTTGGCCACTGCCTTCTCTCAAGTTGACATCGCTGATGCAGGCCAAGAGGACCTGATGAATGAGCTGGAAGGGATTCTGAAGCAATATCACCGTAAAATGCCTCCGCAGTAAAACTGTTATCTTTCCGGACAGATACTGAATAATAATGAGTCAACAAAGATAAACAATAAACAATCACAATTTATTGAACGCAATATTATACGATTTACTATATACTAATCAATCACAGAATGAATTTCCCGAGTCGTCTTGACCAATAAAACTTAATGTTTTTATAAAACTTATAATCTAAAATCGTTTCAGATAATTATGTAAATTATTCTTTAGTTTTATTTGCAAGCACATCAATATTTATTTATCAAAACTTTGCTTGTACAAGCTTTTACGCGCAGCATAACGATTTGCATATTTGAAGTTAAAAAACAAACTACCTGTGCAGTCGTCATAAAATAAATGATTTCATTTCTTGCAACTCTTAGTTGGTTTGTTCCATTAATATAATAATATTTTGATATACAGTTCGATTAGAGAAGATCGACCATACTTTAAAAAAGCTAATTTGTTCGTAGCTTTTAAACTCGCAAACATAGCAGTAGAATCGGTCTACTAGCTCAAGCGCTTTTTCCAGGACCGTGCTGTACTGTGCAGTGAGCAGTAGTGGTACAAAAAATTAAACAATATAATAATGTTCTTCAGTTCAGTTGTTCATGCCGTGCTACAGCAAAGCTACTTTTAATTAAGGGGAGCTTTTCGCATATTGGGGTTGGTTATCTGTCGTCCTGAATATTACTACTTTCATAATGCTGGTGAAAGTTTACGCTGGCATTAGTGGCATTCATATGACCAAGTTTATAATGCGTGTACTTACTTTGAATAGTCGCATTTATCAGATGAAATGTGCTCTCTCTAAAATATTAATATGATGAATTTTCTACTCCAGATTTTCCTAATTGCACGCAATCATTTTTCTTCGTTGCTGTTTTTCATAAAATAGAGCAAAAACATTATGCGCGATTTACATGAAGTACCTATTTATAGTACAAATAACTTTATTTTTGCATTGCATAATATAATTTAATACGTGATTTTATAAGCATCGTTCATTAATTTAAGAATGATTGATGTTACATTTTATTTTATAATTATATAATAGAAATAACTAATCAGAATCAGAGTAAATCGAAGTTAGCAGAAACGGCTGCTACAACGTTTTTGTAACATTATTGTGATAAAATTTATATATGTACGTCCGATTAGATTTGGTTTCTTTTGTATTCAGTTTGTATAGTATTTGTACACATAACCGAGTCGAGTATGTATTAAAATTACAATTACGGTTTAAATAATTTATTTATTTTTAAGTTTCATATAATGCAGTTTACGGGCTCGATCTAAAAACTGTGTGCTATTTATACAGAACATAATATAGTCATGAAAGCCATGTCAATAAAAAATAAAACGAACAATTAACAATATTTGTAACAATAATAAAGCGTAAAACTTTGTAATAAATGCATTACTGAAATCATTAATTTCCTTCCCATCATCACAACACAAATTGAACATAATTTCTATAATATTTAAAATTCTTTTAAAATTATTCGATTAAAGCTAAATAATAATGAACGTCAACAAAATAAATAGCATACTAGAACTAGATTTAGAATCTATCAATTATTTTTTTATAATAAAGATTTTTTTATAATATGAGCTATTCCATCACAATTGCACCTTTTATAATATTTCATCTATTTCGTTTAGTACCAAGCACCAACCAGTTGGCTATTTATAAACAATCTTCGCCAACCACCATAAAGTTTTTTTTAGCTTATCTAATAAAACTTTCTGTCAATAAATTTCTTTTAATTAATTAGTTCTTATAATAGTATACTATTATCGTATCAAAGCTGCTACAATTGTTGAATAATGTTTCAGGAGAGTAGGTATTGTTTTACAGTTAATTATAATAGTTGGAAAATAGATCATTTTCAACGGGTTAATTTTTTTAAAATAACTAATACAGTACAATAAATAATATACATCGCCTACTGTTCTACTGCACCAGGTTTGGTTCTAAAATGCTAAAATTACGTTTAGGTTTAATTTAATTTAATTCAACAATAATAACCTTAAAATGCAATGTGAGGTACGACTAGACTTGTTTTTCTATTGCTTCTACAATTTCTACCTTGTGACATTTTTAAATAAGTATAAATATTTATATATACACACTCTGAAGACTTCGATTATTACAAAAATTTCATCATTATCATATAAAATAGAATAAATCAACAGAAAGAAAGTTAAATGGTAAAACCTTTCATATAATGTGGAGCTCTACCTAGTTCAAAGGTTGTCATTCAATAAAAAGTTTTCAGTTTTCTTTTAAAAAATCTCCGTCACGCTTATATAAAAAGTGAAAACAGTCATCTAATACGAGAGCGCACAGTACAGTTTTATAATATTTTTAATCATCTTAATCACCTTTTTATTTAATTAAATACTACAATTACTGTATGCGAAAACGGGAACAATTTAACATCAACACTTCCTTGTTGTGATATCTAAACTTTCTTGTAAGTCTTAGTTTTATTTAATTTAAATAATTATAATATTAATAATTTTTTAACAATCACCGTAAGCACATTTATTTTTAGGAATGAACATGGACAACAGACAAAGACAGGAATGATACATGCATGCACGTTTAACAATAACGTTTCCAGTACGGTTGCATCGGATTATTCCAACAGTGTGGAAATCGTCAGCATATAACATATTATTATTATTATTACAAATAGAATTACATGCGGTAGCATTTGCGAAAATTTGAAGATTGTAGTAGTGACAGTAATTACCAGGGAATGATTGTAATCGTCATATATTCATAATAACACAGATTAGACTTAATTGAGGATCCTGTTGAGGTAATTGTGGACATCCAGTTAAATCAGCAGCAGTGGCGATTGATGGATGGTTAGGAATATACTCCTGAATTTGATGTTGTTGATGGGGGTACGGATGGTGATGATGATGATGATGACTGTTAAGATTGAAATGTGGAGGATGACTAATTGTATTGTTGTTATTTGTAGTATTATTATTATTATTCATTGTATGATGATGATGATTTTGACCATCCTCTTCTAGGGAGTAGCTGTACATCTCATTCATGTTTAGCTACATAAGTTTTTGTTTCTCCCGTTCTTCCTCGTAAAGGTAACGGCAGTCATCAACCAAGAAGCTATTTTAATGAACAATCAAAGTTAAATCAGCTAATTACATAATATATTAATTTGCGGCATTATTTCTCATCAATATTTGAGTTTTTTAGTTTCATTCGGTTTGTCATTACCTGTACCACAAAAGCGTAAGTGGACCGGTAAATAAATGCCCTGCAAATGATATATAAGTATTTATTATTGGTCTACTTCTTTTATGCATATTTGTTCTGCTGCTTTTCGTGTGTATATTACTACCGAATGGACGATTCACTTTCTCAACTCATAAATTATGAGTCATAATATAATTTGCATGTTTGCTATCTTATTAATTATTCTAGTTATTTTAGTCTGGTTAGTTAATAAAATCATTTTGTATTATGAAGTGAAAACGTGATTCGCCCATGTCTTACCACTTGCTCTCAGGCAACAATTAACCAAACGTAAACGTACACAAAGCGTAACTTACACAATGCATGAGCATCGATCATCCAAAATATTGGAGGAAAGTCAAAAACCTCCATGACAAGGGAAGCAACAGCCAGTAGAACGAAAAGAGCACATTTCCAAACATGATGTAGAGATTTCCTGTTGTATCCACTCCAAGTCAACCAGCAAGATGCGTTTAGTACGCCTGTTTGTTAAAATTGTAATGAATTAAATATTATGCATGTGATATAACCGGAGACTGTATGTTAACCGTAAATATAATACAATATACTTATCCGGCAAAGCAGTTGAAATTATTGGTCTTACCCATAGCTATGTTAGCTTTCATGTTGTATCCGTAGTCAAAATGTACAAAGGTCAAATAATGCACATGATAAGCACAGAAAGACAATATAAGAACACCTGTAGAACAATAACGATAGGTTTGCTTTACGATTCCGTTAAAAAACTGCAGATGTTGCATGGAGGGATAAAGTGCTATTTGGCGTTAGCTAGTAATTACGAGTAATAATAAGTTAACATTAATATTCGAACTCACCCATTGTCATCACGGGCCAACACATCCATTTTTGAAATAGTCTAAATAATTACAATTGTTTAAAATTAGTCTCCAATATTGGGTTTCATTATTAAATGTTTTATGCCTACTAAAAGATTGATTTACCTCACAAAAACGGAAAAGAACGAGAAAGCATTCATAGAAAACGCTGAAAAATAATCCATTAGCTCGGTCACAGGAAAATCTCTTGTATGGAAAACGATGGACCATATCCAACTAAGAAACCAAATTACCGCATGAAAGAAAAGAAACCATTTGGGCATGTAAAATAGGTAAACAAAAGTAAAGGATCTTGTTCATTGTATTTGTATGGCCCGTGTATTATTAAGTTGTGTTATTCGTTATATCTGATTAAGAGACTTGTATTTCTTATTCGTAGCCAATAAATAATGATAATAATAATAATACTAAACATACCCATTAATACAGACTGCTGCGAATAAATACCACAACGGTAATAGAGGAGCGTCCTTAGGAGTGTTTCGTCGTAAATGCCATATTCCAACTAAGTGGCTCAGTAGATTAACCAAGGAGAAGATTGTAGAAGCTGGTTCTTGGATTCCCCAAAGTCGAATGAAGGGCCACTACAATAAAATAAGTCATTAATACAACTTATTAAGCTCCAAATTCTGATAAAACATTTTTTGCTGCGCTTTTTAAAGCAAACGCTTGTATCTATTTGTAAAGCGTGAATAATCAAATCATGAATAAATTAATGATTTATTGATCTCAAAACTCATTCGGGTCCGTGACCCATAACTTCAAATCATAAAAACTTTACCTTTCCAAAAAACTGGGGAATCGGAATATTATGCTGCTGGAAGGTATGTACCGTTTGCCACATGCAGTGATACTTGCATTCAGAGTCACAATCCCACAACAGGAACTTTAAATAACTGGGTTGACCTATGTATTCTGAAATTACAAAATGCCAAAGTTTTTAAACAATTTATAACTACATATACGGTTATACAAATGAACATGGCGAACATTTACAATTCTTCATTTCTTGAATCAATTCAACTTGCCTTTTCCTATACACGAGTTCTGCTTGCATTTAACCAGACAATTATGGAAAGTATAATCTCGATCTCCTCTGGAAGTCATCACGAGTGTAGGGAAAATACAGCAAAATAGGAACGATACAAATAACACAGAAGGTGAGCTAAGTTTTCGACATTTTGTAGGCAGTCTGTTCCAGCTGCAGCTACCACCACCTCGAGCAAAAATTGATGTCGCTACAGCCATATTTTCTAAATCCCTTCAGCACCAATTTGAAATTCGTTAAGTAAACTAAATGGAGTTTGTTTAATATTTCGCATTAAAGAACTGCTAAAACTGTCGCATTTTAAAATTACTTCTAATACTGATAACTTATCCTATAATCTGCTTTTGAATACACTTGTTTGAATAAGAGTAAAATCTTTTAAACATTTTATAAAAACCGTTTTCGTTTTCGAGTTAAGTTAAAACTATGAGTAAGTAAGAACTAAACTATTTTTAAATACTAGTTAAAATCTCAAGCTCGTCCCCTTCTCACTAACAATGGTCTGTCAGAAATCAATGATGAATCACGATTGCAGCTTCTTTTCTTCAGGGACTATGCCTACACAGACTATGTGAAATTGGGGAAACTTGCATTCTTCCAATGACCAATAATACAACGTACTACTACAGGTAAACCTACAGATAAATCTAATTACAGTCGATATAGTAGGGAAATGATTTACGATTCAAAATTGATCATTGAACCTATCTCAACAGAATTTCTTTAGCCCATACATAAAAAGAGACCTTAATCGTTCGCAGGGCAAAGCTAAACTATTCCTCTTTAATTAACTGTTCAAACCCATTTTTCAATCGAATGGCCTTCTATTAGCTTAGTCTAGTCCCCCGTCTTCTTCTCAGCAACTACTTCACTTTCTCTTGGAGGAAGTGGGAAGCACAAATAGTGAAAGTGTCGTACGTACTGGTTGGTATACGCATACAAGACACACAGTCAAAAAAGTAAAAGTGCTATGAACTATGAAAGAATAACAAGGTAGTTGGTATTGCTACTGCTACTGTGATACTGGTAGTATATCTTAATATCTTATCATCATCAGCAGCATCTCTCTTCCATTCTATCCTCCATCACCATTCTCTTTTTCTCTTCCGCAGTTCAGTTTCTTTTCTATCATCCACTTCTTAAAATATCATAATAGCCTTCAACGTTCTTCCCATTTCATTCAAACGCCACCATCATCACCAGGAAAAGCGTATTATTCCAAATTCTTCGTATAACCGTCCCTGCTTGCTTTTCCAGTAGGCCGTTTTCCAGTTAAACCCTTTCCCTTCGATTGTGGTGTTGGTTGGTTGGTGGGAGAGAGGAAAAGAGTATTTTCTTGTGGGTGAGTGTGGAAGTCTCTCTAGTCTCAGTCTCAGTTTCTATGCCACGATATGAAGAAGTTGAAAAGAAGAGAGAAGCGAACGACTACACTTATTTTTTCCTTTCTCCAAAAACTACTTTCCAAGTATTCCAGCTATTCCCATCATCATACGCCAAGTCAGAGTTTCCAAAAAGTACTTTCTGTATTTAACAAAATAGAAAGAAATATGTAAGTACGTTCACAGGAACAGATCAAGAGAACTTCAGCAAAACTTTCGCTGTTGCTGTGTGTTGTGCTGCCGTTTTGTTGCTGTATGGAGAACAGAGAAAAGAAAGAAGCTTTCCCAACGACGAAAGTACACACAAAAACAACACAAACAAAAATGAAAGAATTCCAGCATAAAAACAACTTCAACATTTCTCCAATACCTTTCTTCGAAGCTTTTCTCTCTTTTCTTCATCTACTGCTTAATAAAAAGTAAGCTATATTATATAACTGCTATAAGGCTTCAAGTTAAATTGACTATTTACCTTCTCCAGTAAACATACGGTTTCCAGTTACAGGTTTAAGTGTATTACAGAAAGAAAGGAAGATGCAGCAGACTAATATACGGAATATTATGGGCTCCTCTCTGGGTTGTTTCGAAATTAGATTATTATTATTATTAGCTTACATCACATAATCACATCTACATTCTACACACACGATAATATTTTCATTCGCATGTCAGGCAGGAGGACAGGAGCGAGCATTGACTTTTACATTGAGCTCAGGCATGGCGTGTGTCCTTCTGGACAAAATAATACTATTATGCCAAGCCAAACACACAAAATCTTTCGCATTAAACAGTAATTATTACGCAATTTATTACACGACACCTCGTTTACCTGCCTGATTTTTCACTATGTATTTGTTTCATGAGGATAGTAAAGTAATTAGTGAGAGCTTGTGAGAGAGACCTACTTTTCGGTTACCTGCATGGTTTAAGGGTTGCGGTTGTTGTGATGTGATATGATGAGATTGAATGGTGATGGATGGAGAATAGTTTTTGTCAGCTGCTGAGGAGGAGAAAAGCAGTCTCTTGCTATAGTAAGTATGGGATTTTAGGACAGAAACAAAACGGATGAATGGACGCAGTTCTTGCTTTAGGCTTTAGGGAACTTCATTTACATTTTGTTTTTACTTTTTGTTGTACTGACTTGACTGCTTTTTGGTTTGTTTATGGTTTAATGCTGCTTGTGCTTGCTGCTGCAGCAGCAGCTTTTAGTTTTGATGTTTTGATTTTGGACGTTCGTTCGCTTGTTCGCTAGCAGCTCGTTTCGTTCTCGTTGCATGAAAAAATGTTGTTGCAACTTTATTCGATGATTTTTTGTATTTGTTGAAGCGAAGGACGCGTTATTGTAACGTCGCGTCTTCTTTAAGCATTTATTTTTCAGACGAGGTCGGCGAGAGAGACGCATAAAAAATATTTTTCCATCACAGAAATTCAGAAAGAAGAGTTGAAGGTCTTCCGAATTAGAAATTAGAAATGGATGCGGATGTGATGTCAGGAATGTTTTCCATGTTGAGTTCTATCTTTTCATGGAAGATCTTATTACATTTAGTAAATTTTCCTGAAATGACCTTTTGTGAAACTTTGGTTGTAAGTATGTACGTACGTACTACCTAACAATGTGCCTCTCCCATTCGCAGAAACTTAGTACCTAGGTACGTAATAGTCAATAATGGAATAATGACATAAAATTATGTCATTAAATGAATCATCTTGTTGTAAGAAGAACGTGAATCACATTAAACGATGAGAGGAATGAATGGTAAGATAAAACGGTTAAGAGCTTCTTTCTTTTTCGTTCAAAAGATTTCACCAGAAGTAGGCAGCAATAATTTTATGTGAATATGAAAGCTCATTTTCCAAGATTATGAAATGACGCAAAATGAAGTTCACTTTATTGAAGAAGGTAAAGAATAGCATGGTCCTTGAATGATGAAAATAAGATAATTATTGATAAAAGCGGAAGCCCCTTTCTCCCGTTCTTTTGTTAAAATATTTATGACATTACAATGGATTATTATTTTTTATCATCTTTCCCTCATCTTATTGTTTTTTATTGAATTTTCTCCCATGCGGTATATTCCAACCTCTGAATTATGTAGGTGTATGTATTATATTAAACACTGAATTTTATTCAGAAATAATAAGAAATAATAATCCGATATTAAATGCAAACCATACAATATACATATAAATATAGTTTTACTACTACCTACTTTGCGTCGCGTATGTGTTTATTCTAATTTCATGTATTATTCAAAATTATGGCATAATAATGACAAAAGCATACAGGTAACATACAACAATATGAATTGAATGTTTCAATTACAGAGCGGCAGATAATAATGAGCTATAGTTTGTTTTAAATGAACACTTTCTTATTCGTAGATTACATCAATTCTGTGTGTCGTTCATCACATCAATCATTTAATCAGTTACTTACCTACTTTTCATCAGTGTGGGGCGATGTGTTTGTTTTTTCTGAAAAAGGATGTGATAATGTGTAATGGAAATGAGCTCATGATGTTTACAATTTTACATCTATACATGCAAATAAAAATTGTCTTATGCAAGAAGACCGTTAATTACATTGACAGTTTAATTGTATTTTGTGATTAATTACCATCAATCATTGCATGTTTCATAGAATAATTTGTCGTCAGCTTTTCTGCGACTCGAATGCAAACGTTTTCTAATTTTCTCAAACATGTAAGTAGGTAAAGAATGAACTAAATAACTGCAACCAATAAAGGCAAGGTCATTACGTTAGGAAATTGACTCGGTAGGGAACGAACAAGAAATGAATTCACTATTCTATCATGAGTTGTCGCTTGTCGCTACAGAAAATTGTGAAAGATTAAAAATTGTGATGTGACTGTGACGCAGACTTACGATTAGTAATACCTGCAAACATACAGATAAATTTAGGTAGTCATTCTTAATTTAGAATGAATCGCAATAATGCAATGAGATGGAGGAATAAAATTACTTCACTTGAATTCGAACAGCGTTTCTCCACTTTTAACGGAAAAGTTCCGTTTTTTATTTTATCAATATGCAAGCAACTGCTATTGTATATACTCCTACACACTACTTCTCTGACTTATACCCAACTTGTATGATATATGAATGATATATGTATACGATAGTTTTATTGCCGATGAGGTATGATATCCCGCAAAGCGGAAGTACAAATACAATGACAATGAGCAAAAAGTGAAAGTAAACAAGATTTGAGCTATGCAAAAAGTTGAATATGTGCTCATATATGCAAGTATAATACAGTCTTAGAAGACTTTATGACTATGACACTCATGTCCTGTAAGGTATAAATAAAGAATTTATTTGCTAATTTTATTCTTTGAATGGGAAATTGTTCTTTTAACTTTATAATAATAATACAGCTATAAATATTTATGTGCATACTGCATACCAAAACAAATATGTAAATGCCTATAAATGTTTACACAAGAATAATTTAATTTTGTTACAAACTTTTCTGCAAATATTTTAATTGTACAATAATGAATACCTATTTATGATAAAAAAACATTTTTATTATAGATTTTACTGTAACGTTTCTTTCGAAAGCGTGTCAGAAAGAACCACCACGACATTCCTCTGCAGTAGTTTCATTTTCTTATCATACCACACAAACTATATAGGAATTGAATGTAAGAAAGACATTAGGCTTATTATTACTTACTTACTTATCTTATAATAATTTTTTATGATTAATTATTCCTCTATGTCAGTTAAATTAAAAAGGAAATAACGTTTTTATATCTTAAGACTTTTAGACAATTTAATTTTGAAATCACTTTGATACATCGTCCTCTTCGTCATACCCAATTGACGAATCAACGTCAT
>JAHZNJ010000047.1:0-13993 GCA_027744475.1 Lepidocyrtus cf. sotoi NNG-2020
CCAATGCAATACGCAAGATTTGACAAAACATCGCTCCCAACATAACATTGAGAAAAATAGTTTCTGCTTCAAGAAAAAATAACCAAATCATTTTTTACACAAAAGATTTTGCAATGATGATGGATTGCAGCAATACGACGATTCTTTTCTCGAAGCTAGGAGCAAATGAGTCTCTGCTGAATGCTTCATATTTCACATATTATCCTCTCGTTACACTATCATTTTGTATTATAGTTGATTGGCGGAACTAAATTGTTTTTTTTGTATTCTCAACTTTGTTGGTCAGTCGAAATGTACTTTCTTTTCACATTTTGTGCGGTGCACCAAAAACCACATAAAATAGTAAACACTTTTACTAATGATGGATTAGCAGCTATAGTTAAATTGAAATGCTCTCTCTCTCTCTCTCTCGCTCCTTTCTGTCTTTTGTCTATTTAAAGTTAAATGTTGACAGATAGCTCTGTGTTTTAGGAGAAGGTTGCTCTTTTCCATTTCCAAACATGCCGACTCAACTCTCCTCTTTTCCTGTCTGCCGACCGACTATGAGGGATCCATAACAGGAAGAAGAAGAAGGATTGAATGAAGAATAACCAATCTCTCTTTTAATACTACCAAGTACCACTACAAAACCATGTAATTTTTGTCGGCTATGTTTTAAGGTTGCACATTTTTCGGCATGATCATCATCAAATTCTCCACATCATCCCTCCTTACTGTTTGTAACTCTGCGTTACATCGTATAGAAGAAAAAGAAAGACGAAAGGGTTGAAATGTTGAAATCTTTTTGGGATAAAAGAAGAACAAGCCGAAAGTGGAAAAGTGAAATAAGGCAATTTGTGGTAAACACTGGAATGATGATGATGTATTGATTTTTGACCGCAAAACCAAAACCAAGGCAGAATAAATAATTTATAATAATTTATATAATCACATAATAATGAGTGGGGGTATTTAGAAGTAGAAGAAGGGAAATTTAACAGTTAGCTTGGAAGGAGATGATGATTGAGCCGAGTCAATGAGTCAAAGTCAAACTACTATTCATTCTTGTTAAATTGTTATTGTTGCGGTGCGGTATTTCTATTACTGCTGCTTCTACTACTTATGCTGATAGAGATAACAACACTTTTCTAATTGTGAAATAGTTGTTAAGTACCGGATTTCATTGGAGGATTTAGATTTACATTTTACGTGTGCGTGTGAAGAAGAAGTCATGAAAAAGCAAAACGAAAGTCAAAGGGGTAAGAAGCAGTAAGCAAGCGGGAGCAAAACAAGCGTGAACAAAACGTACAATTTTAGGGGTGAAGATGAGATGAGATCCAAAAAGTTTAAAGGGTTACCATAATACACACAAATACAACTACTTATTTCAGCTTTGTTGGTTACAAGGATTTATTTATATAACAAAATGTGAATCTTTAAAGTTAAGCAGAGCATTATCATCATCATAAGTTGAACTAATCACACGCACAATGCTGCTCCTGTTCTGTGTTCCTCCTCATTTCTTTCTTCATCCTTTTTATGATGATGATGATGATTTTGATGATGATCCTCTTTTGATGTGAGCTGAGCTGTGTGATGTTTCGCTTTCCTTTTAGTGTCAACTTTATGTGAATTGTATACATTAACATTTCGAAAAAAATAAAGGGAATATCTATCAGTAAGTATAAACCTTTTTTAAAGCTTTCCTTCTTTAACCGTCATCTTCCTTCCTTCATAATCAACAACATTACCATCATTATTCTAATTCTGACAGCTTTCTTTACATCTTTATAATATCTCTCTTTCTTTCTTGCTGCTCCTTTTGAACATCTTTATTTCCTTTCTGGAGTCAATAAGCCAAATAAGCAGTTTCGTTTTTTATATAATAATTCCTTTTCTTTCTTCTGCTGCTGCCGTTGTTGTTGCGTTGATCCATCTTATTCCATCCTTTTCTTTTCATTCAACTGTTTCATTTTCATTTGTCCAAGAAGACCGACTCACCGACCGACCCTGCCAAAAGAAGAAGAGAGAGCAAAGTGATAGGTATTGTAACAAAGCAGCAGCCGGCACTGAACTGAAGTAGTAGTAGTTCAGTTCAGTCACTTTTTTTACTGTGAATATTGAATATTATGCCCATAATAATAACAGACAAAACCAGTCTTTTGGAGCAGCAGCAGCAGCAGCAGATATTCATCCGATTCAAAAGAATCAGTTTGTTGGAATTTACACGGAAATTCAAGTGAAGTCGGTGAATTTTCGAGTTTAAAAAGAAGGGATAGAATATTAGTGAAGGAAGATTACAAAAACTAAATCAGCTGAAGAAGAACTAGAAGAAGATCTCCAGAAGAAGAAACTTTTTTTTCATACTGATCTCTTTATTTTCTCCTTCTTACACGTTAAAACTGCTCTCGTTTAAATATTCCATTATGTCAATAACATGAAGACCATCATATCGTTTTGTAGAAGCTAATAGAGCTTAACTGCTAAAGCAAATCTCCATTAGAGCATGCTTCTTACATAATTCGTATAAGCCTTAAGTAGGTAAGTACTTTAACTTTACAGCAACGCAAACGCAACATCACATTTTGTCAGTTCTTAAAGATCTCTGCTGGTTGCTGCTACACGGAGAATGCATGCATGCAGCCATCAACATATTAATACTTTTCCAGAAAGTTGGTTCCTCTTCCTCTATTCTTTTTTTTTTGTTATGCGATTGTCCACGGATCATGAATCAGAATTAGACTGACTTCTTAAATATTTTGTTCTCTTCTTCTCAAAAGATGTAAGGAGACCACGACCTCTTTGTTGCATTTCTTTCTGACGCTTTTGCTGCGTTGTGAGAAGAAAAAGCAGAATTCATATAAAGGGCCATGCAATCGAATCTGTACACCATAACACTGCAATGCTGACTACCCGGTCATTTAAGAAAAAACTTTTAAAATTTTAAGAACCGCGTTGTACATTTAAACTGGTACTAAATGCTTCAGCCAATTTAGGAAAGAAAACTAACAATAATTAAGATTTTTAGGGTAACTTATGAAGTCGGTGGTGGGTAGTGGGTAGTGTCAAGCAGAAACCTTCTCAACCCAAACAAAGTCAAACTAATCTTTAATAATAAGAATTCCGTGTTTCGCCAATATTGAAAAGATCACATATTTACCTGATTATTATCATTATTATGTGAGAAGGACATGTTTTGTGTATACTTTACTTTAGCTTAAGTTGACTTTAACTTTGACGGTTTCCGTTCTTCGTTTCAAAGAAAGGCGATTTAGCGATTTGTGTAGTAAAGGAATTACGATTACGGCTACCTCTGCTGAAATTAAATGTTTGCTGGGTTGGGAGATGTAATGAAATGAAATAGTTAAGGAAAAATGGAATGACATCATAATAATAACTTATTATTACAATCACAAATACAACAAGAGCAAAAAGGAAAAGTCAAAAAGATGAATGGCTTTTGGCAGGCAAGAAATTAAGAGGAAAGCAAAGCTGTACTAAGCTCCTCCAACAGAAGAGAACTGACTTTATTTGGAAGAAGTCACATTGGCCGACACAAACACAAAACATAATAATTCCACCAACCAAACATATTATGAAAATCTCCTGTATTTGTTGTTGTGTTTGTATTCCATCTTTAAAAATGACTATAGAGAAGCAAAGCCGACAACAACAATGTCCTGTACAGAACAGAACAGAACAGAAGAAAGAGGAATGATTAGTGGAAAAGAAAGAGCCGACGAAGAATCCACCGACTTTTCCTCTGTAACTTTTGACTTCTTTTTGTCCATTTTCCATCAATAAGAAACGTGTCACGTCATCCATCCCAAAAGAGAAGCCGTTTTCTTTACGTCTTCACTTTTAAGTTTCTGAAAAAAAGAAGAATTTTCCATAACCATTTTCATTTTCCTTTAAGAAGAAAAATTTTTGACAGAACAATTATTATTTTTCTTAAAGCTAAAGCTACTATATTATGGCTGATCTTCTTATAAGTAGAGAACTAGTTAGTCTATAACGATTTATTTGTTCCTGCTAAACTGGACTGTTTTGTATTTGTATTTTCATCTGCCTTTGACTCTTGTAAATGTTTTGTCGACTCTACACCTTTGTCATTCTATTGTTTCTCTCTCTCTCTCTTACTCAAAGACCTAACTTTACAGATACAACCGTAGCAGATTCAGGTCGACAATAGCAAGTAAGTGGGATATGATGATGATCCTTCTATTGATCATTCTATTGATCATTAGTAGGCTGAGGCTGCTGTTTCATTTCATCAGTGACTTATCGACTATTTGACTTCAACATCTTTCTCCTCTCTACGATATGACTGGGCAATAATAATCTGCTGTGAAAATTGTTTCTTTTTTCAATGAAAAATGGAGATTTGCCTCCTAATGTGAGGATGGCACAATAATAGGAGGAACATCCTCCTCCATCCAGTTCCTGTTACGTGGAAACAGCGCAGCAGCAGCAGCAGCAGCCGGATACCCAATTATTAATACAGAACAGAAGCTTTCTTATAAACTTTTAAACAAAAATCAGTAACAAAACAGAAAGGCTGCTGCTGTGAGCTAGTCATTGCCAAAAATGGCCAGAGAACAAGCGGATTTTAGATGACAATCGTATCGTGGGATGATCTGATCCTGAGCACCTTTTTTCTTCATTTCTTTCTTTCGTGAAGACAGACAGATTCCTGTTGTTGGTGCTTAGTTAGCTGAAGCCAAAAGCACAACTTAATTTTAATGTTTGTGTTTGGTTCGCATGAGAATATTGAGACATCTTCTTCTTAACTGTCTTCCTTTTTACATTTTGTTGCCTTTTTCAGCGTGAGTCCACCTATTTGAAAAGTGATGATGACTGTTTCTTCCCACCAACACCATCACATCTTACTTAAACTATATATTTTTTGCTTTTCTGCTTTTGTCCTTTTACTAGATCTGTTGACTGCATTGTTGTACTTGTACTGTACTGTAATAACAATTCTAAAGAAAAAAGTGCCAATATCATGAAAACTATCATTAGTAGCGTCCACCTTCTTTCTGCTGGGTGTCCCTACAGGGGGGAGTCTCAAGGGTCAGCTTGACTTTTATAATGTTCCCTAACTCTCTATCTATTATTTTCCTCTCTCTCTCTCTTGTCGTCAGTCAGTCAACAAACATCCTTATTATTATTCTGCTATCTTTTCTCTTCTAACTTTTTTTCCATAAAACATTTTTTTTCACAAAAAAACTTTTTTGTTCAATTGGGTTGCAGGGCTTGGGCTGCTGAGACCAACTTTCTCAGGAAGAATAAGTAAAGTTTGAAAAGCACCAAACAAAAATCCCATAAATCTGACCAAAAGACACGATAAAACTTTTTTTCATGCTCCCGTTTCTACAAATTGTAATGGTCTAGGAGAGGAGAGGCATGGCATTATGCAATAATCCCATCAAACTGCAAAAAAACAACCCTGCACGTCGTGCACGTATTTTTCAAAAGTTGTGACAGGCAAAGAGCAAAAAAATCGTTTCTCACATCACAGCAGCTCAGGTATGTCCATAAAATCTTTGCAGAGCTGCAGAGAGAGAATGAAATGAAAGGGTAAGTTTGCGATACATGCCGAGAGAGCCACAGCGCAGCGCACAGAAAAAGGACGACATGGTAAAAGCCCAAAATATCTATGAAACGAGGCATAAATAAATGAATAGGAAAATATTACTTTTTCATCTTCATCTTCATAATAATGGCACACTGGGGAAGACCATGTTGAAAATAAAATTCGCTTTGAAAAAATTATGTTATGTTTGATGATAATAATAATAATGAAGATCCAATTACTTACAAGCCTTCTTGTTCTTGTTAAGAGACAAAGTCAAAGTCAAACCAAATCATATTGACAAAGTTTTATGCATGTAATGTATTATGTAGCTTTATATGAAAAGACTGACGACAATTCAAAACGTGAAAATAAGGAACCCTCCTGTGCAAAGGGCAGAATGTAGGCCTCCTGCTGAACCTTGCACAATTACAACAGAACAGAACAACTCGTCGTGAGAATATTTTAATCAGTTTTGTAACGTAACTACAAAATAAATGAATAGATAAACCCACCCGTGTCAAGTCTTAATCGTTAATACTAATGATTGCAAAACTTTATTGTATAAGTAAAGATCATTTGATTTGTAAAGTTCTCCATACTTTGAAGTGCTCTATATGAAAAATCCTGTTCCTTTTTCCTTATCTTCTTCGACTATCTAAAAGTAAAGCAAGTGTAACTGTCGACTTAATCTACTAAATAAGATGAGAGGAAGGATAATAATAATGATTAAATATTATCATTCATTTGTAAAGTAAACCTCAATACAAAATTTCAAAATACTGTATTCGTGTCATTCGTGATGATTTACTTGTTCTATTCTCCTCTTCTGCTGCTGGATATAGGATGAAGCCACAAATTGGGACACAGTTCCCTTCCATTTATTAACGTATCACCCGCACTCGTTTATAAACTGAATTAGAGGGAGATGGATAGTAGCAAGCGATTTTGAGATTAGACTTATTTTTTTATACAGGATTATCATTTATATATTATACGACTCTCTCTCTCTTTACTCGTGCATTCGCACAGAAAACTTTGCTTTCCTGTGAGCAAATATCCCCAAAAGTTTTGTGTCTGGATATCATCCCAAAAAAATGACGCACACACGCCAGTAATTGACTCGCAGCAGCATTGAGTCAGTAGATACAGATCATAAACTCTCTATTTCTAGAAATATTTTGTTGAATTGAAGTATGTAGCGGGACATTTTTCAAACCGAGCGTTTACTTACAAAAAAATATAGTTCAGTAGTTTGGTTAGTTTATTGAAATTTATGGATATCGTTTTGTAATGAGGATAACGACGTGTCCCTCACGGTATATGATCCGGATGAGCGTGTTTGCCCTGCGGAGATGACAAGACAAACAGGACAAAAATATGGTGTGAGAATAAAAGGGGATCCTTGTAATAATAACAATAATGATGACGATGATCATGGTCATGTCGATGACGATGATGATAAACGGAAGACTGGAGCTTGATCTCTTCTCTTACTTTTTTTACTGGAACTGGAAAGGAGTGTTAAATATGGAGGGAGAAATGCTGCGGATGATTTTTAGAAGAACAAAACCTAAACCACCACCACCACCACGTTTTTGCTTTTCACTTCGTGTGACTTTGATGGTTTTAAGGGTGTCATGTAGTATTACTCGTCCGTAGTACTTCATAATAATAAAAATAATAATAAACCATTAAAAAGTAAAAAAGGGTGTGTGTGTAGAAGAGTGTAGCAGTAGATTATTATTTTTCCGTCATGTTTTCAAAGAACAACGCAACAACGAGACGACACTCTCTCGCCTGGTCATTCAGAATATAAAACAAACTTTTTTTACCCGTTCGTTCAACCATTTACATAAACAAGGGAAATAATAACAAAGATCTTGTCGCCTCTTAATTTGGTTGCTCTACGGCAGCAGCACCATCATCCTTCTAATCCTCTCAATAATTCTCATCATAATCACCACCAAACACCATCCAAGAATCATCATCATCGCAATCAGATTGACATCATTATGATGACTTCTCATGCATACTGCATCATGCTCTTTTCAATAGAATGAATATTATTATATTATTTTTTTTATATATTTTATGCAATAAGCTCAACAACAACAACATCGTCATCTTCATTCTCTGATGTTGTTGTGAGTGAGCTCCAAATTTTTAACGGGAAGTAGAAGGGATCCGTTGTCGGTAGTGCAGTGCAACATGTCGTCCACCAATAATGTCCGGGGCACACGGAACTTCACCAAAATCACATTCATAATCGTGCCACAGAATACATTTTTTGTTTCATGCGTGGATGAGCCTTTTCACCTAGAACAAAAAAAATCATGAGAGAAAGAGAAAGAGAGAAAGAAAGTGACGAGGAAAACAATAATATACAAACTTGAAAAATATACACGTACTACGTAGTAGCGCAACGCAACGTTACGTCACTGCCGCTGCTGCTCATGCTGGTGTGAGTGAATGTTTTTATTTGTAATAAGCGTATAACAAGAGGGGAGCATATTTGTATTATTTTGTGTGTGTGTGTGAATTGTGTGAAGTGAAAACGTAAGGGTACTGTCACAGGAATCACAAAATCACAATGATTTGTGGTTGGAAGTTGGAACTCAATACTCCACTTTTCATTTAAGTAATACGAAAACAGTTTTGGTAGTTTAGCTTTATGGATGGATGGAAAAAGCAAAATAACTAACAAAAATGAAATGTAATGAAATGAAGAATGAATGTTGTGTCATCGTCGTCACATTCAAAATAAATCCCTTTTGTGTTCCGGAGGACTTCATACTACCTATACGCAACCGAAAAGGGACGGTTGATTTTTTTACGAAAAAAATATTGCTCGTTAGCTTATCAAAAAAAGGAATGAATACCAAAAAATTATCTCATGCTGTTCAACATTGGGCTGAGCCTTTGTCTCCTAAGATAACAAATAGGTATCCTCCTTGTTATTTTTTAACGAAGAAAATTGAGACTTTACAAAAGCTGCTAATTAATCTCTATTTAAAAATCTTTGACAAACATCCAAGAATTATATACATACATCATAATTAAGCAAATCAGAAGCTAAAGTATATTATTTGATAATGTCGGTTAACGAATAATTCCAAACCGCCATGCCACAGATTATTACGAGTAATTACTGACTTGAATGAGTAAAACAATTATTGTCAAAACTTTACAAGTTCCCACAGGAGCTTAGCTTAACAGGATTTGAAATCATAAGGACTTTGTTTTGTTGACTTGTTTTTTCCCAGCATACTCAATGCCATGCCCAGGCTAGACTAAAAATTCTGTGAATGATTTCTCCAGAGACGTAGTAGTCGTAACCAGCACCAGCCTATAAAGCTCTTCTGTTGACACCTTCGTGGTTATTAGCTCCATGCCTTAGCTCCTTTCCGTTCTATTTACAGGATGACGACATCAGGATTACTCAAAAAGAGGTACTAAAAGGAAGAAATCAATTAACTTCCACCAAATCTTCCTGAGAAAGAAGTATGGCGACCTGTGTAGTACATATGATGAGGTCTGGGATGGGGATGGGGATGGGGATAGCCCAGACTTTTTTACCTTCACTTACCTTCCCTCTTCTTCTTCTTCTGTTTCTGTATCACTGCACTACTGGCTCTTCTTTTTCTTTTCATGCATCGTCGTAATTGTTAAATACATACACAAATGGATAAAAAAGGTGTTAATTAGGCTACTACGTAGGTAAACTCATGTGTAATACACTCTTCGCTGGCTCAACATGATTTTGGATAGGTTCACTCAGGAGGGTGGCTTTGTTTAACTGTTTGTTTTTCCCTGCGGGAAGTTGATGAGCTCAGCATATTGACACCTTTCATTTTCCACCACCACTGTCTCTCTTCGACCTTGTCCGTCTAAAGAAGAAAAAGAAGAAAGAAGGACCCTCCAAGTGGTACATACATTCATACCCACACAGTCTTATGTGATTAGTAATATCTTTGTAAATTTTGGTGAATTGACAGAAAAACAAAAGGTTTCCTATTTAATAAAAGACAAGGAAGGTGGGTGGGGCAGACTAATAATGACCTCACAACATGTGATATATGCAGGGAAGCAGAAAGGAAGAAATATATAGATATTTTACACAGGCAGCCACTCCAAATTGGAGCCTGTGAGTAACTCACATACATTTTTATACGATGCAAGAAAATGATTGACTGCAACGGGCTGGTCCAAATCCCAATTCCCAGCCCCCGCTCCACTCGACTCCGATATTCGTGTTTTTCTTTAATAATGTGATTTATTTATAAACAATGAATGCAGAGTAAACAACAGCAGTAGTTTGCTCAAACTATAAACGAGGAACCCTTTTTTCTTGCTTGTCTTTTTTGCTCTTGCTATAACACATAAATCTAATTATCCGAACTGGGAAAGGCGAGCTTACTTACGATGAAGAAAAAAAGTTATTTGCTCTGTTGACTTCACCTTTGTTCCATTTGTGTACCAATAATGAGAATAATTATGAGGAGGTGTGCACTTTTGCTCTGCTGCTGTTGCTGCTACTGTGGGAAAAGTTTTATTTTTTATAAAGAAAAAGTGACTAATTCCTTCATCCACACGAACGAGTAAGTTAGTTTTTGTTTTGTAAAACTGGTTTCCATTGCATTATTGTTCCTTGTTTTGTTATCATTTATTTATCTCAAGAGTTTTGTTTTTGATATCAGAAATCTGTTTAGCTAAAAAAGAAAGTAAATTAACGTGTTTCGTACAATCATATACAAAACCACACACATGCAGGATGTTTTTAGGAAACATGATTCAAATTATTGCATTGGGGTAAAATAAAATACAATAAAATAAAGATTGAACTGACCTGATAAAATAATATTTCACCTTCAGCATGCGTAGAACAGCTAAAGAGTAGAAAATTTCTATTAAGTATATATTTTATATTGTTTTGTGGAATAAATGCTTCATTTTTTGCTTCATTTAACATCTACCTGCGTAAAACGACTACGCACTACGCAGCAGTAAAACCATTTTTGTAGGCAATGTTCAAAATTTTCTTCAATCTGTACATATTTTTAATGACATGACGAGACAATGACAACGTCAACTCATTCTCAAGAAGGGACACAGGCAGGTTTCATTGCATCAGCAACAGCAGCAGTCAAATCGTTGACGTATGACATGGATCATCGCTCTATTTGTCTTGTTGTTTGCTTATAATTTCCTTACAGATTATACTCCAGTGCTTTTTAACTTTATCTATTTTACTTTAAGAAGAAAATAATAATATTAATAATAATCATACGAATACGATTTCATCTTTTGTCACACGCTTCGATCATTTTCCTTTATTAACTCGTTCACTTTTGCAGTATCTAAAATCTTTAAACTTAAAAGACAACTCCAACAGAACAGAACAGAACAAACTCATTCGTTATTATTATTCTTTTCGTTTCTTTGCCTGTCACCTAAAAAAAGTAGGCAAGGCCACAAAACAGAAATTGGATTGATGAGGAGAAGAAAGAAGGCAACTTTTAGGCAAGCTCAAAAGTTAGTTCCTTTTTATGTACAAAGAGAGGATTAAACATGAAATGAAATCGATTATCACCATTTTATATTATTAAAGAGTTAAAAGTTTTTTGTCCCACCCAAGAACGTTCTTGATAGCTCACATCAGCAGCAGCAGCAGCAGAAAGGCAAATGAAGTACACAAAATTGCTCTTTCTTTGTGTTTCTTTATCCACCACCACATTTTCCTTAAAAACGGCAACTCTCTCACAATATTTTATTTCTACTTCACCTTAACTTTTGCCTTATTTTTATTTTATTAAAAGGTTGCCGTTTTAATGAAATATCCATGCTAGAAAGGGTGCGCATTAATAAGTATAGTAAGGTAAAATAAAATCAATCTGCGAAAAGCTACAAAACAAATCGGATTTTGGATAATGGATTTTGCTAGCTTAGCTTAGTATAAGGAGGGCTTACAACAGGAAGAGGTCATTATTGGATTCTTTTGTGTTAATAATTTTATGTCGTTTGTTGATGATAAGATTTTGATTTTTTCTTTCAAAGAGGGCAATCAAGTGTAAGATTATGCTTGACATGGGGTTCCCTTCATTCTGTGAGAGGAAAAGAGAACTCATTTTTATGTAAAAATATTTTTTTCTTTATTTTCAGATTACTTTCCAATCAGATTCCAAAAATAGTAGAATGCTTTTGTCTTTTGTCAATATTGAGACAGTTAAATATATATGAAAGCATTATAAACTTTTTTCTTATAATAAATTTTCTAAGAAAAAAAAATTTGTTTAAGTTTTTGTTTCATTTTTTGGGTTTGCGATGATGATGATGATGACGGGGAAGGATAATGTTATGATGATGACATGCTTGACAAGCCTACAAATAGAAAAAAGTGAATAATCTAGTTTAGTGATTATCGAGGTTCCCATTTATCAAATATAAAGGATTTGCTGTTGTGGAGTAGAGTGGAGTAGAGAGAAGAAGGAATACGAACAAGAACAACCAAGAACCAATTACAACTTTTTAAAAAGGATTATGGAATGATATCTCTCCTCATTAGCATCGCTTTGCGCATGTCATGTCGTGTCATCCATGTCACACGAAGAGCATTTTTATGCATTATGCTTTGTCTTCTTCTCTTGGAAATTTTATTGTGTTTGTTTCATATTTTATCATTTATAAATATTGCCTTTTTGTTTCTTGCTTTGTAGCAATAATAAAATCCTTTTATGCAGCAAATCATGTAAAAATGAAAAGGTCCAACATATCAACTAAATACGTTCCAAATATTATGCAGTACGTGGTTTAAAGTTTTTTTAGCATGGATAATCGAGGAATACACAATGCACTGAATGCAGGGTTTATTTTTATACAGCTCTACAGATTGCGCTTAAGTTTGAATTAATTTCTTTCTACAGAAACGTCATGAATACTTAATTTTTTACATACCAAGAAAGTTTTAATAAATTATACAATTCTGTAATACTTTTGTTTTATTTTGGAATCATTTCCAATTTTAACTCATACTTTTATTTGCTTTATACATCAAATCGTAATTGTACACGTGGAACTTTCTATTCTAAAGTAAACATTATTACAATAATTATTATAATATAAGAACAACTTAGATTCTAATTTCGTATATATCACTTATAAATTAATTATGTACATAATTACGTACATAGTTATAGTTGGGTATGATAAGTACCATTAATTTACATTGCATACAAGAGTTTAAGTAATAAATAATAAATATCGTAAATAAAGTCATTTGGGAACAAAGTAAGTAGATAACTAATAAAAATCTGCTTCGTTTTCTATTTTTATTAATTGACGCATTTATTAATTACCAATGCCTAACAGAGATGTTTAAAAGGTGTTTCAGACTAGTTTCTCAGATTTTTTAAATTTTTTATGTTTCATTCCTTTTGAGTCATAATTGATTGAAATAGGTACCTACACTTTTATAAAGAAAATGGCTGAGACCGAGAAGTCACCTTGTTTGTTTTCTATTTATACATTCTTCTATCCATTTTTATTTGGATTATGTAAATTACCTTTACCAATACCAAATTCTTTGTCGCAGATTTTTTTATCGAAAAGACGATCACGATTATTTACCTAAGCATGATTGAAGGACACTGTTGTTGTCCGTGCACGTACAACTCAACACAGTTATGTAAAATGTCGACGGAGAGAGAGACTAATAGGACATTTTGACAGAATGTTGTTGCTAGTTGCTGTATCATCAAAAATATTTCTACTCTACACGTCCAACATTATTGCATGCATACTAAAATAAAATATTTAGACTTTTCTTTTTGAATCTCGCTACATCCAATTTTTAGCCTCACCACATCACCAAAGTAAAGATACCTTTAACGAATAAATAGTATCTGAAGCTTCCTTTCTTGCTTGCCCAGTTGCCAAATGCCAAATACCAATAAGAATCTCTTTTTAACTATACTGGTTGTCGTTTTGATTAGAAGAGGAACGGCCCATGTTGTGTTTCATGAGTGACGGCAAAGGAAAATATTTTTAATGGAATTACACGAATATGGTGGTGGAAAAGCTTGACTTCTTCAATAACAATACGAATGTGTACATGTTCACGTCTATAAAACCATCGTCAATATCAATACAAACTCAAAAAGACTATTTTGCAAAAAGAAGTTTTTCTTCTTCCTTGGATTGCTAACTTTATCGTCACATCATTATCATCATCGTCATCAAGTCATACACAATTAAAATCATACTCATTCCTTCCTACCACCACCATATAATCTTCTCAAGTAAAATACAAATACATCCTTAGCTTAAAACTCCTCACGAATGCGAAGCAAAATGACTTTTTCACACACCAAGTGATAACAATATTTTTGACAAGGTTTATTGTGTACATAAGTAATAATCCTTCAGGATAAGAATAATATT
>JAHZNJ010000048.1:0-12425 GCA_027744475.1 Lepidocyrtus cf. sotoi NNG-2020
ACAGACACACAAATAGACGGGCACATTGGCAGATAGACTACGGAGGCGGGGGGATTTGAACGACCTTGAGAAGGACGTTATTCTAATAAAAATCGGTTTACACGGGAAGTGCATTAACTTAATTGAGGCTCTTCCTTCAGCATCACCCGCATCCATCATCATCATAATAATAATAATAAGCAAAACAGCTTCAGTAAGAGCACGGACTCCTTCCCACTCAACATTGGAGGGTATGTCCCTCCTCCACCACCACCACGAAGGAGGGTATGCCCCTCCACCCCTCCACCAATCCCTCCCATGCATAAAAAGTATCTACGCAGCTTCACTATAGGTATTTTCGCAATTGCTATGTTAACAACACAGGTAGTATTGCTGTAGAAATATTTTAGATTACAGACTTCCCTTCCCCACCGCACATCCAGCAACAACAACACCACCCCAGCTTCAAAATATTTTTGAAAACTTTTCTATTTCCTTTTTTTTCCTTTCTTTCCATCCAAAACAAACACGTCGAGAAAAAGAAGAAAATGTTTTTTATTCATTTTTATCTTCTTCGATGCGTGCATGATCTGATGATCATGATGATGATGATGATGATGATGGAATGATAGAAATAACAGAAAAAAACTTTATAAAGACAAGGAGAGAAGGGAGTAAGTCAAGTCAAGACAGTTCCAGTTTTCTTTTTCATTTGACATACTTGGGTGATAATGTTATCTTTCATGCACCTTACTTGCACTACTACTGAAGCACATTATCATATAAGGTAAAAGTTCTCAACTGCATCAACCCTTTTTTACAATGAAAAGAAAAACTTTCTCATTTTCTCATCTCCCCCTTTCAATAATCTTATCCTAGTCCATTATCTCTCCACTTCCTCCCTATCTTTTCACACGTCAGCCATTTTTATCATTGTACAAAACATTACTGCCGGTGAGCATAACATGAGCCGCAGCAGCAGCTACGGCGTCAAAAAATGAAGGCATGTGTATGCACAACGCGTAAAATAGTAAAGGCTTTTTAAGCCGGAAGCATTGAAATAGACTTATCAACAGCAGCAGCACCAAGCAAGCAACAACGGAAAGACAATTTTTCCTTGTTTTACCATAATATCCAGCTATAAAGGTATGCAAGTCAGAGAGAGGGAGAGAGGGAAGGAAAGAAAGAAAATTGCGTTCTTCTGAAAAAAATTCATCAAAATGGGCTTTCTTATTTTTAGTTTTTTCTCTAGTTTTAGTTTTATCATCACATCTTATCACCTTTTTTCAATACGTCCATGTTTTTAGAGTTAGATATATTGATGAAAAATGCTTAAGTTTATGTATTGTCTAGAGTCATTTTCAAAGAAGGAGAAATTTTGTATCTTTTCCTTTCTCCTTCCATTTCTACTCCTCCTTTTTTTCTTCTTCTTCCTAGAAACGTTCAGTTCAGTCAAATTGTAAAAAAGTAAAAATTCACAGTAAAAACGCAGTAAGTAGGTGTCTACGTTTCTTTTTTTCTCTCACAAAGAAATTGACGAGTTTGACTTATTTTTATTTTGAACGTGACTTGATCTTGACAGGATGCATTGTTTCATTTCCTCCCATATAATAATACAGCAGCAGCGGCATAAAAGAAGAAGGAGGAAGAAGAAGAGCTGAACAGAAGAGCATTTCCAGCGGAATAAATTTGACATGGGAATATTTTATTGCGGTCGAAATTTTTTTGAATTCAGAGGGAGAGAGAGAAAGAAAGGAAGATATAAAAAGAGAGGGAGAAAGAGAAAATAGTCAGTTTGAAAGCTTCAAAGGAAATTTTTCTTGGAAGCAAAGGTGTTTTCCCTCCATTGTTTGGGGGATCGGCTCATAATGCCCCCATTCAAAAAGGTTATAAAACACAAAAGGCATAATAATTTAGCTTTTTGTAGGAAGAAACGTGAATTGCTGCTGCTGCTACCGCCACTATCGCCAATGTTGCGCTGCTGCTTTTCCTTTTGTATTGTAAAATGGTGGTAGTGTTTTGTTGTTAAGGAGGATGCGATATGCGTTGATGTTTTTAGTACTAGATGAAAAGAAAAAGAGAGAGAAAGAAAGAAAGATGGTTGAATTCAATTTTTGAGCCATGAGTGAGTGATGGCAATTTGTGACGTTGAGTGAAAGGCACGTTCCTCTCCCCGGGTGGTTACTTTCTCTCTCTCTCCCTCCCTCTCCCTCTCTGTTTCACTCCTCCCATGTTATTTTATATACATTTTTCTCGTGCATACATACAAACACACAAGCACAGTAAAAAAAGAAAGCTTCAGCTTCAACAATTCTTTTTCAGTGTGGCTGTTTATGTAGCTGTTAGCACGGTGGTTTGCTTGCTATAAACAAAGGAGTCTCAGTTCAGTCTCGGCTGAAAGAAAGGAAGGGAAAATAGAAGTAGAAGAAACAGGAAGGAAGCGGGAAAAACTTTACCTCACAAACTCTTCTCCATTCTTTCCCTCTCTCTCTCTCTTGCTCCTGTCTTTTTTCTCTCCTTTTTAGCGGTTTCTGACCTTTTGGAAAATCCGTAGTGGTAAGTAAGAAGGGTAAGGAGAGAGAGTGTGAGCGAGAGAATCTTGCTTACCTTTTCCTTTCTTTTGCTTCTAAAAGTGAAGTGACGGCGGCAATAACCAAACCAAGTGATGATGATTTTTCTTCGTTTCTCCCTTTCTCTGAGGATTTTCTTTCTTATTATGAATATTTTTTTTCTAAAAAAATATATTGCAGGAAAGAGAGGAAAAGCGAGAGAGAGAGTGAGAAAGATTCCTGCCAATGACGTGCATGACCTGATAGATATCCTGCTAAGAAATCCTTCTTACGTGCAATGCATATGATCATGATTATGTTCATGTAGGTTGCTTTTACTCAAGTTTAACTTTTATAAATACTTACTTACCTGGGTAAATAGCTTTTTTCTGGAAAGAGGAAAGACGAAGAAGTAAAAGAAAAAAGTTTTCCATCCTGTTCTACTGTTGTTGTGTGGTGGTGGTGTGTGTATCTTTCGAGTTTCCTTCTCCACCACTTCACTTACCAACCAATAATAAAAATCCCCATCCTGAAAGACTGCCTTTGTGCAGATTCATTCTACTTTTGCTAAAAATCTATTGTCTTCATATTAAATTGAGAGCGACTAGCTAAGGTATGAAAGAAAGAGGAATGCTCTCATTCTTTTACTATAAATAATACATAATAAAAGTAGATTTTCGATATTTCTTTTTTCTATTTGATTCAATTTTCTTATTTTCTACAAAGCTTTGGATTGTTGTAGAAGCTGGTACCATTGTCACTGCAGCTACTTCATACTTTTACCGCTGCTGTTGATTGTCAAACATTATTTTGTCGAAGTGGTAAGGATCTCTCTCTCTCTCACTCTTTTTGTCGATCACTTCTACGATTTTCTCGCCACTTCCGCATCACTTACTTCTGAAAAGGAAGTAATGCCTTGTGGCCATTACGAGAAAGCTACATACAAACAAATAAAAAGCGTTTTTGTGCATGTCCACATTTATTAGGCTACTCTGCCCTGTTTATGCTGATTGTGAGTGATGTCGTGATGTTTGAAGAAACCAATAAGTCAAAAGTGTCACCGTCAATGATCATAATAATAATGCATGAAAGTGGCAATAGCAGTAAAAGTAGCACCTTCCGTCCAATAAATGCGATGTGAGTGCACTTTGCTCACTCACTTTGCTTACAAAGCTACATTTTTACTCTTACCTACTCTTACTATTGCTGAAAAATACTGAGTCAAGTAAGAATCCCTTTTCTATTTTTAGATTTCTTTTTCTTCTTCTCCACAGGTCAATAACTCACCAATGGAGGATATAAAAGTGAAAACTTACGAGCCTCAAGTGGATGGAGTCATTGAAGATTATATAATCAGTGGTGGTGGAGGAAGTAGCAGCAGTAGCAGTAGTACTAGTAACGGAGTAAACCGGCAATATCAGTATCAATACCAGCAACAGCAACAACAGCAGCAAATATCATCTTCCTCTTCGATGTCGTCGCAGTCGTCATCATCCTTAGGAGGAAGAAGAGATGGGATAAACAATGGACAGCAGTTTGGCGGTGGAGGTGGTGGTAGCGGAGCAAATGGGATTATTGGCGTTTCAGAGAAAACATATACGTCCGTTACGGGAATCGACTTCCGATTAGCCCCTCGCCATTTTGAACGGTGGGGACAAGTCCTCAACATTCGTTGTGTGGCTAGCGTAGTAGATCAAATGTGGGATGCACAGACCAACATCACTCTAAACAATTATCCATCACCGCAGTTGTCCACGGCTGGACAGAATCGATATTCCTCGGGTAAGTGAAGTGCAGTAGTAGTGCACAAACAGATATTATTTGCTTTTATTCAATTTGATTCTATTTTCGGTATTATTTATTATCATGAAGATAAAATAGTCGCATTATAATACGGTCCAGTCACAGTAAAACATCATTCTAGGCTGTTGGCAGTACACGTCCGCGTCCGCATGCATGCTACAAAATACAATTTATTAAGAACACAACACAACGGAACACTGCACTGTGATTCAGGGGTCATGAGCCAAGTAAAAATAACCAAAATGCTTTTATTTTCTTATTTTCAACAGGATCCGAGTATTTAGTACCCATCTTCAGCTTAGTTAATGTGTCGTTCCTTAATAAGACCATCAAAATGGCATTGATAGTTTTCACGTGGACGGCACTTGCTTGCTGAACTGAAGAATCCTACTCAATCTAAATATCGCATCGGGCAAAACATTTTAATCTTTTATGGTAAATGTAAAAACTGCAAAGTAAATGGAAGTCTATGCAGTTCTTAACAGCTTTGCTGCGAGTAAGGAGAGGAACAAGGTTAAATGTCATCAAATCATCAATGCAGTGTATTTCGTTTATTGTACATAACAAAAAGTTTAATGTAAGCATACTTTGTAAAATGTCGTCGTGATAAGTTCGAAGAGAGAGTCTCATTCATACCAAGTAAATATTATTTAAATAAAATATTGTACAAGTATTTTGGATTGGAATATGATTGCATTATGATATGATCTTTGATCACCACACCACGAGTATTATAAATAGGTTGTATACTACATTAATGCATTTATATTTATAATAGTTTTACAGAACTGACTTATAAGCATTGTATAATCTAATAAATCTAAATCTCTGTGCTTTAATATCTTTCAACCGGAAGGAAAGGGGTTGAACTTGATATTTTTGGTTTTACCGTGAACGTGAAAGGAAAGATGATAATTTGTGGTTCTTATGAATTTATAGCGTGGACGAGGGGACAGTTATTACTAAAGATTAATCATAGTGAAATGTATTATTATTATAGGGTGAGTGGAGTGATTAAAGTATGTATCTGCTGCCTGTTTCGAATGTAATGTAAATTGCTTATAAGATTATCTTTGTAATTGTACATAAATTGGTAAAATGTATTATGATGAGTGTGTGATGATAGAGTTTAATTGTAAAATGGGCATTTATCTTTTTAACTCATGTAAAGGTAAAAGTAAATTAACTTCTTTATAAAACATTGTTATGTACAGTCCCACCAAAAATAAGTAAATAATGTAAATTGTCGTATTTAATGCGTAAGATAGAAAGGGTTAATGGACTTGCTTAAGTTATCACATAGATTAGTATTTAATTAATTACATCAATTTATTCACAAGAAATTAATATTTTACTGTGTAATTTTTGAAAGTAGCATAAATTATAAATGGATAAAACTATGATAAAAATTTAATTGACTTAAAATATTTAACCGCAACATTTTAAAATTTTAAATTATAATACCAAGCTAGTCTATAGATAGATGTCCGTTGTTCTCACTTATCCACCCACTCAAGTCAGCAGAATTTATTATGTTAATACGAATTTATGTGTACTACTTTTAATAAAAATTAATTACGATATACTACTATAAAGTTTAAACTATGTAAAAAAATTGAGTTGCTTCTTCAACAAAATCAATAAATTCATCTTATGATTGATCTCATTTTTATTCAACTAAATTACCTACGAATGACGCAAAAAGGAGATTATTATTTTTATGAAAAATGTTTCAAACGGCATCATCCGCATCCGTCATCCATTTTCTTTTAGGTACATACATGCGATAAACGCAAATGAAATAAAAGTAAACTGTAATTCACTGCAACTCTATAGCTATAAGCTTGAAAATGATTAATCTACTTTTTCCGAATACTCTAAAACCAGTAAACAAAAAACCAGCTCAAGCCAGACGAGCAACTTGGAGAAAATACTTAAGGTAAGGATGATAATGTGGAAAGGAATTTTCTTAACTACCACCAGCCATGAAGAAGATATCAAATAAGAAGAGAGAAGAGCATCATCATGTAACGTATAACCCAATAGGGAATTGTTCTTCGTATTTCTCCTCCGGAGAAAATGGAATTACCAGCAGCAGCAACAGCAGATCAAGTAAACTGTATTACGTAATAAGTTCAAGACTTTGCAAAGTCAAAAGAGAAAGTCTTTCCATTTTAGTTTTTCCATTTTAAATCTAGATAGGGACTGGTACTGGAGTTCTCTTCGATAATACTTCACCTCTGCTGCTGCTGATGCTACTTGAAGAAAAACAGACTAGACGAAGCTACTCAAATTATAGACTTTTGTGGGTTTCTTATGTTGATGATCTTCCTGTATACAATTAAGATAAAATGTTTTCATTCTCCGAGAGAAGAGAAAAGTATGAAATTTGAAATGGGTGCATGGAAGACTGCACCAAAGTCCCACCACCACCACTACCATTCATTTATTTACAGAAGTTGAAGGATGCATGCTGGTGATTAAGAAAATTAGAAAATTTTGGATGCTGTTATCTGTTTCTGCAATCCTTTGCTACTGCTTCTCCTTGTTCATGCAGATGATGATTATCCATATGCAGATAGACTGATTTTAATATTCATCATCATCTAGATGATGATCATGATCATTTTCTTAAGTGAAGTCTAAAGAAGAGTCAGATGGAGTTGGAAGATGAAGGAAAACAAAAGATGAAAAGCCAGAGCCAGCCAGTTACCCGTTTTTGGAGAAAGTGCAGTGCAGTCAAAATGTTACAAAATAATATGTATTTGCATAACGGAAAGAAAGGGAGATAGAAGAGGCTTCTGTCTTCTAGTCGCAAACTGCTATTAGCATGCATACAAAATTAAGAGATAGATATCAGATGTGGATTTAGAAAAGTTACGTAAGTATTTAAGGGCTGCTGCTGCTGCTGCTGCTGCTGCAAGACATGAATGAACTTAACATGAAAAGTTGCTAGTAGTAGAAGCTAGTTTCAAGATTAGATCTATTTCCTGTTTAATGTTTGCTGCAGAGAAAGTTCTGTTGGAACAAACTGCATTAATTTGCAAAGATGCAACGGAGAAAGTTTATGCTGCGCATCTGGCTTACGGGTAGAGCTCTTGTATAACTACAGAAGTATTGAAAATGAAACTAACTTTTAGCATACAAGCAAGTTGTTTAGATTCAACCTGAAATACTGTTATAAAGTTCATATTTTAAAAACATTTGACATTGAAGTTGCTAAGAAAATCAAAAATATGGATTCAAGGATTATTACGATACGAATGAAGTTTGGATTATATCTGTGTATATAGGTTTAGTTGAACATGATTATAATTATTATCGCCATTTATCTTTTTCTATGTTTACATTTCCTTGAAAACGACCCTACTTCCTTCCCCCATTATTATAGATCTATAAACGAAACATTGTGCAATAAATAAATCGTGCATACTTCTTTTTTTCTTTCAACCGCTTTACAAACCGCAATGATGTAAGTCTCAACTTTTCTATTAGTCTTTCTCCATACTTTCTTTTCACATCTACTAAAGATTCTATGCAATGCAAAGCAGCAACACTAGACTACAACTTCTCCTTTTCTACATATTAAAATAAATGAAAAGTTGCCAACTATTTCTCTCTTCTTCTTTTCCTCCTTCCTCGTCCTTTTTTATTATTTCTTCACTTTCCCTACAAAATAAAGAAGCGTTATGGCGTCAGCAGTGATGATGGCGGTATAACTTGTTCAAAGTGCAAACAGAAAAAACAGTTCATAGCTACTATTATAGCCATAAGAGATGATTATATTATGAATGAATATGGCTATGGCTAAGATGATGATGATGATGATGATTGCCTTTGTGTAGCTTCTACCGCCGCCGCTAGCAGCATAGCAGCAGTAGCGGCAAGGGACCCTGCCACCTCATTTTCACATTATAAATGTATGGAATATTGCTCATAATATGAGGAAAGGAAACGTTTAAAAATTTCGAATGCAAATATGTACGTACATCCATGCAATCATGGCTATGATCATCATCAGCATCATCATTGTGGGCAAAAAATGATGATTATATAATGGGAATAGAGCTAATATTGATATTACAAAGAATGAAGTACAATAATGTTGTAAAACGCATAAGAAAGGGTATGAAAGGAAGAACCAAGAAGAAAACCATTAAATAAAAAGTGAGGAAATGAGAATGAATATGGTTGAACTATAAATACATACATTTAAAAAGTATGAACAACATTCTCACACACAAATATGCATGAATACTACTTATACGTAAGTAATATGAAAGATTATTGGAACGTGTTTGCTTCGCTAGCTTTTCCATTCCAATTTCTTTTTTCACTTTTTTCTTTTTGCTTCTTCTTCTTCTTGGTCTCTCGGTGGTGGTTTGGTTGCTCCTTCCCTTCCAGTAAAAAAATTCATTCATATATTGCCATATCAAGTAAAATATTTTCAGTATAAAATGCAATGCAGAGCACTGCACAAAGGACTCGTGTGTGCAAGCTATAATTTAAACTTTACTCTTTTTAGTCTTTAGCAGGAAAAACCACTACCACCGCCATTCTACCAGCAAAAACGCATATTATGCTGGTTTCATAACGACAAAGTGCTGCTGCCGAGCTCGTGCTGCATGATCTGAGACAGTAATAGGAAGTGAAGGAGCAGTGCAGTAAAGAGAGCTACTTATTTTCCAGCAGCCAACAACAGAGCAGCAGGAGCATCATCATCGTAATCATCATCAACGGCAGCATTGAATCTGGATAGAAAACGGATGGGTTAAAAGAGAAAAGAAGAAGGAAGGAAGGAATGGATGCATACATTATGTATCACATTTTATGAGGTTGCAAGTGTGCAAGAGAGTCACACGGGAAATATAATTCAGAAAAGTTTAATCAAACATCTCCTCTTTCCCTTTTTTCTCTTATTTTTCTTCTTCATACGGAGGAAAGCTTCTCTGCTTTCTTATTCCTCTTTATTCATCTAGTTTCTCTCCCGACAAAGTCGTTCATTTCTTTTTTCTTCTTCTTCATTCTGTTTTACTGCTTACAAAATTTCTTTTAAGGGAAAAGGGAAAAAGAAATCCTGCATTTTCCCATTTTTAACAACTTCACATTTGGTTAGTAATGGTAATAATGGTTTACTGTAGTGGAACGGGAATGGCCGCATTACCTTCCGATAATGGCATTGAAATTTTTTTAGAATGAAATGAAAAAAGAGAAAGTTGGAGAAGGAGAAAGAAAAGAAAAAAAAAGTGGTGGCGAGTGGTTTAATACTGCAGGTTGGGGGTGCAGTTGAAGGGACTACGTGCAAGGAAAGATATAATGAAGAGCAAGGAAAAAAAAGAGAGAAAAAAGAGTTCAATGGGCCTGCTTTCCCCTTTCTAATTCATTTTGCTCTCTCCTCGCAAAGGAACTAGTCAAATATGGTGAAGCAGTAAATTAAATTGAGATGGGTGAAATGGGTTTTGAGGATTTGGCAAATTAGCTTTTCCATTGTACTTATTAGGATATAAGTAGAGGTGGGCATTATCTTGGTAATTTTTCTCTCTCTAAAGCCTTAATGCTTTACGGAGTAGTATACCTATTTACATAAAAGGAAAGAAATGAAATTGTAGAAAGGTATTTTTGGAAATGTCTTCAAAGGGTTATGATGCCGGGTGTTGTGTTACGTTACTTCAGTGTTTGTTTTCCTTTGTTTTAAATAAAAAGAGGAAGTCGTTTTTATCCAATAGATATGTTTTGAGTAGAATTTTACTATTGTTTAAACTAATTTCAAATAATCTAAATACAACAAATGTCAAATTTTAAAAGAGATTGCTAATACCGTTAATTAAAATTAATTCTTTTAAAGTCGATCACTATTAATAAGATGCAACAATGTATTTTTCTGGTTTGTCATATTACGTAGATTGAGCTAAATAGTTTAGTGCAACGGTACTGTTTTAATCCATGGGCATATTATACAATATTTCAATGAATTGATGTTAACAGTGTTTATAAATTAAATTAGCAAAATGTTAGCATATAGCAAAATGGTAAATAAACTCGCTATTTATCATCGATCTTCCATACACCGTTAATGTTAGAATCATGTTCAAGGAGTAAATTGTCATCTCTTTCAAACCAAGTCTTTAGAGCATCACGTCATTTTATAATACGAAAAGGACTTTTATACGACAACTGTCTTGCACAGCTTACTATTCATTGTGGAAACTGGTTTCAACAAAATTTTTGAAGTGGAGTCTTCGGCAGCGAAAAGTGCTCATGTAGAATTAACTGCCAGTAAAGTGGCACTTTATCTAAAGTGGCTCGCATCACAATAGAGTTGAGAATGGTACTTGATCGGACTCAGCCTAAAATCTCAGCATCATCAACCCGAAAATTCCCCACGATCTACGTCTCGATTACGATACATGCTACCAATCAAAATCCATGCTAAAATACATTGTTTACTTGCATACCCATTAGACGCTAATGCAAAAGGTTTAAATCTCTCAAATAAATTTCTACATTGACCAACAAAAAATTTGAAATGGTCTTGCAAAAAAGCGTCGAGTATTGAAAATTTTATTATTAGAAAATTTTGACTAAACATTTGCTGATTCAACAAAATAGTTCTAAAGAATCCTGTAAAAACGTGTTTTTAAAATATTCATGCTGCAATAAAACTAGAGTGGACGAATTGGATCGAATCGGGAAGAAATTCTTCAATATGAGCAGTTTAGACTGATGTTTTCTTGTACCCATTCTATAACAATTTTGCTCCCCGAAAATTAAAAAAATAAAATCATTTTTATTTTGCGTTTTTTGATTGATTGATTGATTTCTTTATTGTCTTTCATATATTCAGTTATTACAGACAATTACCTAAACACATGCTAGAAAGAATATTTGGCACACCTATTGAAAAATTTACATGCTTTCTTCTTCAGAAAACAAAGAAACTGTAAAATCATTTTTATTTGGGCATTTTAAAACTCGCGGGTTTTTGTTTTCTCAAAATTAGAAAACAGTAATTAAAATCATTTTATTTTGCGTACTTTTAAAAATTGCGCGTATTCGTTTTCAGAAAACGGGAACCGTAAAATCATTTCATTGCCATTTCTGGATTTTTACTGCCATTCATAAATACTAATAAAAATGCACTACAGTTTGATTCTAATTTGCATAATGTAAGAATTACAGTTATTATTTGCTGATAGGGTGACAATTAATTGACTGTGCGGTAGGCTTGACCGTGTTTAGCACTAAAATCTAGTATACCCGGCTGAAATGTTTGCCTGTCTCCCAACAATTCCAGTAAAGTCCCTGATTCTCTTGAACAAAATAGATTTTCTTTCTTTTTTCGTTGCCTTCTTTCTGTTTCTATTCTTCTTTAAAAATGAAACGAAATAACAGTTGGTCAGAAGAGGCTCTAAAACTCCCATGAATATGGCACTTGTAACACACATTAAGACATTGTATCCACTCGGACAATAGACCTCCTATTCCTTTCACTTAAAAAACGACAAGGAAAGAAAAGCCAGCAACAGTAGTAGTACCAGCAGCACCACAAAGAGAATGAGTTGAGTTGAAAGTGCGACAGGTCATTGAAAGACAAAATTGCTATTTCTTCTCACATAAAAGTACGTATAGCCAGTTGAGTCGAGTTCGAGTCCTTTCTTTTCTTTCCTTCCTTCCTGAAAAAAATAAAGAATGAAAAAGAAAAGAAAGTTACTCACTCAGGTTTGTAAAATGTGATCTGTCGACCTTTTCTTCCCCTTTTCCAATCTTCATGTCCTGTTCTTTTTATATTCTAGACTACAACAAAAACATTCCCGCCCTTAAACTATCAGCATCGCTACATAACAAAATAAAAAAATTAGAGTTTTTAAGAGTGAAAAAGGGTTTTCCCTTTCTCTAGAGAACACACAAATAAAATACATATCACATTAGGACCAGCAGCACTGGCACTACCACAGCAGTGTAGTACTCTAATAAGTATTTTATGTTCCCAACAAAACACTTAAGGTGACCAGTAAACAGTCACGAAAAAAGGATACTTCGCACCTGATCCTATTCCTAACTGGAAGAAACGTAAGTACTTGTTATAACCCTTTG
>JAHZNJ010000049.1:0-10953 GCA_027744475.1 Lepidocyrtus cf. sotoi NNG-2020
TTCAGAGCTTGCAGCTTCGAATTTTGGAAGAATTGAAAGAGCTCCAAGAGAATTTGGATGTTTTGGGGAGGAAATTGAAACAAGTTGAGGACTCTGCTAAGAAGGGAGAAGATAATCAACAGGGAAGCTTGACGCTCAATAATTTTGGTACAAATGAAGAGGATGATCAACTTTTGCTTTTTAGAAGGGAACTTTTAAATTGTAAGAAAGAACAAAAGAAATGGAAAATGTTTCCTTGCAAAAAGAAATTAATGATTTAATCATTATGCACTTTCAATCTTTTTTACTGACTAATTTTTACTGCAATTCATTCTAGTGAACTCTGCTGACGTATTAGATTTTGAATCCGGATTATCCAAGCGATTTTCGTTCAGTGCGTCGTCAGCTAAGCAAAATCGAGGTGGCAAGAAGAACCTTCGTCAGAACTGGCAGAATGAACAGAATATTGAGTACGATCACTCTCAGGAAGATCTCTCTCCAGGACCAGCAGACAACGGCGATAATGATGAGTGTGATTGGAACGACGACATAATCGACGATTTTATTCCTTATTCTCCGCCTACATCACCAAGAAATAAATCGAAACCCTCTTTATCTTCATCATCTTTAGTACAAAGGCGCACGTCAGACAGGAAAAATAAAGCTCGTTTTTCTTCTTCTCCTCGGCCTCTAAAGTCAATTCTTAAACCAAAATCAGCCAAAGTAGAAAAATCAGAGACAATTAAGAGAGGAAGGGGGCGTCCACGATCTCAGCCTGTTTTAATTGACGAAAATGATGATGATGAAGATTACATCCAAAATAGTCGGGATATTGAAGTAGATCCCATCAGCTCTGAAACTGAAGAGCCACCAATCGAAATCATCTACATCGACGAGGAAGGGAATAGATTGAATGAGAATGCAGAAATGGAAATCGAGAATAAACCGTCGTCCTCCATGAGAAGGGATAGAAAAAGGAGGAGCACAAGCTTAAAATCTCTCGACAAAATCAGAAGAATAATGTCTGAATCTGCTTATGACGACGATGACGATAGAGACTGTGCTGACGATGATGATTATCAACCGGAAATTATTATTCCTGAAACAGATCCATTAAATAATGAAGAGCAGGAGGAGGAGGTAGTAGTTTTAAACGCGCAACCGGGTCCCAGCTCCTCCATTTCTCAATCAAACTCAGGAAATGCGCAAGTAAAGAATAAGAAAAAGGGGAAGAATGAAAGTCATCGAAACATAATGCCGATGGATGACTTACTTCAGGGCGTGAATTTAGAAGAAATGTCTCCCTTTAAGAGATACGCAACTCTCTCACTTCTAACGCAAATGGTAGTCATCCCAGACGAAAGGAGTCTTCGAGGATTGGATTCCTCCTCCGCTGAGTATTACTTAAAGAAACTTGAACATGACAGGAAGCGCATTTACTTCAAATATGATGCAGCAGCGGAAGGAGGTGGAATGATTAATCTCGATGGAATTTTTGTTCAAATCGATGAAGAAGCTCATACAAATGAACTGCTCTGCCTGCCCTTACAAAGCGGCCGTAACTTGGCCTCCTCCTCAACCTGAACCCAACGCCCGTTCCACCTCCCCGGTTGTGTTGGATAGTCGAATAAGGAAAATGATGAAGGCGCACATTCTCGGCCACCACCTTTTGAATCATTCTTGTCCCCTCTGTAATGACGGTTGCATGCACAACTGCTTTAATTACGAGGTCCATCTCAAAACCCATTTGGATTTACATCCTCATAACTGCGGCATTTGTGGAAGACCGTTTAAAACACAGTCTGTTCTTTTGGATCATCTTGAAACTCACAAAAGTGTAGAGGAAAAGTTGGAAGAAGCGAAGAAGAGGAAGGAAGAACAAATGCTTAACCCAAATACTGAATTAAATTTTGAAGATTTTCCTCAGACTTTTCAGTGCCACCAATGTCCAAAGAATTTTGCTACAAGGAAGTTTTTGCATAATCATGAAAAAACTCATGTGGATAGGGAAGAACGACCTCATTCATTCTGTGACAAGTTAGTAAACTGTTTTTTTATTTGTAATAATTTAATTAATTGCAATTATTAGATTGAGTTGGTGATTGGCTTGTTTGTTTCGTATTTTTCAGTTGTGGGCGCTATATCCTCAAGAACTATTTCTACGAGCACAGGCGAAGGTATTGCCACCCGGAGAGGAAGTCAATACAAACGAAAACCTGTTCCGCTTGCAATCGAATTTTCAAATCGATTAAGTCCTTAAATAGGCATTTCAAAAGGATGCATTCGATAAACGTTCAGACAAGGCCTTACATCTGTGATTTGTAACTAATTTTTATCTGATGCAAATAACAATTTCACTAGAAAAGAAAACAAACACGAGTTTGCAATATTTCCTTTATTTTCAATAATCCTCAATTTACTCATTTTTTCAGATGCGGAAAAGGGTTTAAAGTTATTATCGACATGCGAAACCATAGACAAACTCATAGTGAGGAAACCCCGTGGAAATGCGAGGTCTGCCTTCGGGAATTTGCTGTAAAACGGAACCTGGCACGGCACAAGTGCAGGGGAGTATCGGAGGAGAATCGAAAGAAAAAGAAACGAAAGAAAATTGTAAAAGCCGAAGAGGAAGTATCTAGAGAACCTGCACCTGTGGAAGTGGTGAAAACTGACGACATTAGCAACGTAATTAATTTTCTTATAAGTTAATTTCTATTCGTATCTTGATTCTTTGTAATATCGTACCTTTGAAGAGTACTTATTTGGTGAGAGGTTAATTTGTTAAAAGTGTAATCTTTCAGCTTCGATTATGTTATAATGAATTTAAAATACGCTTTTAACCTACTTTTGTAATGCTGTTTCGCATTATGTTGTTTTACTATTTCCGTTTCGTCCTCAATTAAAGTTTTAGTTGAATAAATTAAATTCTCTAGTTTTGAAATGATCAATGAAAAAGAAAAAATGAAATAATGTAATACAATAAGTTTTGCTATTTACTTACAATACAATTAAAGAAATAAATTGCACAAGAAAGTTTTGATAAAAAAGATGTTTCTTTCTGTTCAAAATTAAAGGGTTTTGCTTGCTGATCATTCTACTGTCACAAAATACATAAAAGCAACGCATAAAAACAGTCAACAAAAAAGAAGCAAAAAACTAAACAAAATCTTTATCTCAATTCGCACGCAAATTTTTTACTTTTACACACGCACAACATTAAAGTTGAGCTGAACTGTGCATTCTTCATTGCATTGATTTGCTTTTGCTAGTCTAGTAGTACACTCTGCTCTCGCTCGCGCCTCTCCTCATTCGCTAAATTCGCTATTCCTTGTTTTCGTTTCATTTTCTTGATGATCTGAGATGAGAGCAAAAACATGTGTTTTGTTCTATCTTTCCATTTTTACAGTTAAGTGTGCGGTTCACTTTCAGTCCCACATTCACGCATTCTTATTCTACTCTGCTGCTGTGAGAGAAAGCAAAAAAGTAGTTAACTTAGTTAAGTATTGGTTTGTTTACATAATATACATAAATTATGATTAAAGTAAAATCAATTCATTTGTAAAGTTCATTTCAAATTCTAAGACTGTCACCTGTGAAGAAGAGTGCGACACTTTTAACTTTGTCGATAGAATCTGTTTGTGTTAAAAATCAAGATGACAGAGCCAGAGAAAATCGTGCTAAAAGCTGAATTAACAACCGAAAAAGGTGGAGAATTACATTGCATTGTTTGTTGTTCCACCAACCAAAACGATTTCGAACCTCCTGAGTCTTCTAGTCAGAAAATTTCCAGGCGCAGCAGCGGCAGTACTGAATGCATCAAGAGGAGGGACATATTCCTTGATTTCTGCAGCAGTATCTTATCACTGAAGAACCTGAAAGTGGAGGGGGACTTAACCCTCTGTTCGAAATGTACCTTTCACTTCTGTACAGCGATAGATGCCAATCTAACGGTGGAGTCCATGGAATGCCGAGTGAGATCATTGCAGCGGAGCATTATTGGGATGATGAAAGAGCTTCAGAAAAATTTAAGTGTTTTGGAGACTCAATTAGCCCAAATTAAGGATTCTGTGAGTAGATCTGAAGGAAACTTCAACGGTTTGAATCGATCCTCATCCTCAAGCAGCGGTCAGCAGCTGAGTGACGTTTTCAGGAATAGGATTAAGAGTGGTAATAATGAATGATCTTCAAAGACTTCAAAAAATACTTTTCATTAAAAAGTTTACACTCTCCAAAATTTTATTCTGAAATTCTGCTTTAATTTCAGTTACGTCAGACTTAAAAAGCTTTCAACCCGGATTAGCAGCTCGACTCTCTCCTTCCAATCATGAGACTGAACAATATTTCAAAGACGCGGCAGCAATCATTAAAGAAGAAACGTTTGAAATGGAAACGGAGGAGACTTTCCAAAACTTTGAGGAAGATGACGCTTCAAACGACGATAAATGGATTGGTCATTGCCTCTCCACAAATCTACCTTCTTCCTCCAACGAAGGAGACGACGATGAGGATTGGCAAGCTCCCAGCAAGCCTTCTTCTTTAAAACGCTCAAAACCCCAGAAAAAATCAAATCCGAAAAAACGTAAAGGGGATTCAACTGAGGAAATAATGAACTCCATCTTCGAAGAGGTTAGCACCACAGCCTCTGCAAATCACAGTGAGGCAGGCATCGCCCTCTCCAACACTAGAACAAAGCGGAAAAGCAGCTTAAGATCAATATCCAAAATAAAGAAGATTTTAATTGAATCCGGACCTGAAGATAATGGCAGCGATTCTACTTTCAGCGGTGTCAGCGACGATGAAGAATTCTGCCCCTACTCAGAAGATTATGAAGTGGTTGTTGAAGAAGCAGAGAAAGAAGACCGCCAATTCCCTTTACCCAGAAATCATCATGCCCCCAAAAAGTTCAACGTTTTACCCGATCCTTACAAAAAAGTTGATTTGAGTGACAAATCTTTAACCCATTTTAAGAAGTACGCGATCCGCTCAGTCCTCCAACAAAACATTCGCGTCCCCGTCGAAGACGATCTTCGAGCAGCTGAAATCTCTCCAAATTCTGCTGAATTTTATCTCCGGAAGTTAGACAAAGAATTCCGGGAAATGTTCTTCGATTACAATCCGGAGGGGAACAACGGCTCAGGACTGATACATTTCCAAGGCATTGAAATCAAAATTAACGAGGAAGATAAGACCGCGGATTGCTCCCTGTGTCCTTACAAATTCAAATTAAATTGGCCTCAGAAGAGAGGACAGGATGTTCATAAAGGTTGCAAAGGAAAGATAAAGAAACACTTTCTCCGTCGACATTTCAATAACTACCAATGCCAAATCTGTGTGTCCGCTCATCCCCTCCAACCTCCGAAGCAGTATTCCATGATGATGTACAAACTTCACCTCCAAGAGCATAATGACGTGCACCCCAACATCTGCCCCATTTGTGAGAAACCACTCAACGACTACGGAAGTTTAATTCTTCGAAGACATTTGTGGACCCATAAGAGTCAGCAAGAGAGAGAGGAGGCTGAACAAAGTGGAGAAGTTAATCCAAATAAAGTTCCAGGAGGACAACAATACCAGTGCCACTGCGGAAAGAGCTTTCCAGCACCATCCAAACTTCTCAAGCATCAAGAGGTTCATATGAAACTTGATAGGAAGGAAATGACTTACTGTGATCGTTGCGGAACCAATGTAAAGAAATCCTATTTAGCTGTACATCAACAAAAGTATTGCAGTATAGATAAGTCGGAGAGGAAGACTTGTCCTTATTGTCAGGCCAGCTTGAAAAAAACGTCTCTGTCAGGTCACATTCAACGGATGCACTCGAAAACCGCCTCTGAAAAGCCTTTCCTATGCGATGTATGAGGCCAGCTTGAAAAAAACGTCTCTGTCAGGTCACATTCAAAGGATGCACTCGAAAACCGCCTCTGAAAAACCTTTCCTATGCGATGTATGCTCCAAGACATTTAGAGCCAAAAATGACCTTTTTGCCCATCGCCAAATTCATAGTGCTGACATTATCCCCTGCGAATTTTGTGGAAAAGCTTTCAACACGAAGAAAAAAATTCGACGTCATCGCCAAAAATGCACTGGAAGAACTACTAGTGAACCGGCTAACCTAGTGTAATTTCTATAAATGTGAAATTATGAAATAGGAAATAGCGGAAGTACGAGACTTCGTCTGAAAGAAACAAATTTTGTGATTATTATAATTTGTTGATACTTATTTAAAAGTTAACAAAATTTACTTGCTAAAACATGCAAAATTAACCTGTCATTTATTTTATAGTTACTAGTTTTTCAACGTACGAATTGTTTTTTAAATAAAATATTTTTCAATGAAGTCTTCTTCTTTCGGCTATATACTAACTCTTCATTCTTCATTTTCATGATTAGCAAATAATAGTTCGACATTCCGCGTGTTTTTTTCATAATACATATTTGGGTTTTCTTTATCTCTATTTCCAATTTTTTCCTACAGTTTTAATAGACCACATTAGAATACAGAATACATACAGTTAATACAGTCAAGTTAAAAATATTGATATGGAATAAAAATTATAAAAAAGTACTAATTAATTAGTTAGTAACGATTGCATTTAATTTATAAATTATCAGTATTAGAATAATCAATATCCATAAACATTTTTTTGTAAATGTAAATACAAATACTTAAAATTAGATGAGAATAAGCCTTTTGTATGCGAATTTTGCGCAAAGACATTTAATCAAAGAGGAGCGTGTAATCTACATCGAAATTAGTGCAAAAATTGAGCCAGAACCTAATATTTTTTTATTTGCTAATGTAAAATCAATATTAAAAGATAGTCTCTCTGCAACGTTAAAAAATATTAGAAAAATGCATTAAACTGTTATGCTAAATGTTATGTTATGTCTGTTATGTCTCAGATTAATACTCTACTTATATCCTGTTTCTTTTCTGTTAATATACTTCCATTTTCATTCCTTCTCCACCTACTTCCTGTTGATCTTGTATATTTTTATTATTCCCCCGACATTTATGACGTTTTAAATTCCGTAGCATCACAAAGTCTTTGGAACACATGGAGCACGTATATACATGAAACTGTTATGCGCAGCGTCTCAGATTAATACTCCACTTAAATATCCTGCTTCTTTTCTGTTAATATACTTCCATTTTCATTTATTCTCCACTTTCTTCCTGTTGATTTTGTAAATTTTTATTATTCCCCCGACATTTATGACGTTTTAAATTCCGCAGCATCACAAAGTCTTTGGAACACATGGAGCACGTATAAAGTTTAGCAGTTTGATGAATTTTACTGTGGAATTTCAAATCAGATTGTACTTTGAATGTTTTGGAACAAGTTGTGCATTTAAAGGGCCTCTCCAGAACATTCTTTGAATGCGTTCTCTTCACATGAACGTTCATACAGTGGAGGTTCTTGAACGTAATTTCACAATAAACGCATTTTATTCTAACCCCACCACTACAACGCTGACTCTTGTGCACGGCGAAAGATGTTTTGGGTATTCGATCACNGAGGTTCTTGAACGTAATTTCGCAATAAACGCATTTTATTCTAACCCCACCACTACAACGCTGACTCTTGTGCACGGCGAAAGAGGTTTTGGGCATTCGATCTCCACATAAATCACATACCGCAATATCGCGATCTTCCATCCTTAAATGGGTCTGTTCATGTTTCCTTTAAATTCAAAGAAAGACGGTAAGCAATTAACATATAACATAATATATATTATATAACGTACATAGCATATTATTATACTAAACTATATATTTTTGTCTTTGCCTTAAATTGCCCGATTTGTCAAAACCCATTCCACAAGTCACACAAATATAACTTTTCCGAGGTCTCTGCCCTTCCTCGTCTGGATTTCCTGCAGAAGAACCTTTCTTCAAAAATGGATTGGCTTCCCCGTTCCTCTCAGCTTCGGCTTTCTCTTCTTCACTTTTATGCGTCCAGAGATGCCTCCTCAAAGCGTTCTTATCTCCGGAAGATATCATCCCACATATTTTACATCCGAAAGGGTGGTCTTTGAGGCTGAAGTGGCTCCTTAAATGGTAGCTGTAAGTTCGGATGTTGTATTTCTCCAACTGGATTTGTGGAAAATGCTGCTGCACACTGCAAATCGGACATTCGTACTCCGCGTGCTTCCTTAAAATGTGCTTTTTCATCACTTGCTTCACATTTTTATCCACAGTTGCTTCATCCTTTGGAGGAGGCCATTGTAATTCTGCTTGGTAGGGACATTTGGAACAATCCAGGGAATGGTTTGGTTCGTTTACCAATATTTCAGTTCCTTTATAAGACATTTTTCCTACCGTTTTGTTATTACCAGGTGGAGTATATTCGATGAAGGACGTTTTAATGTCCTCCGTTAGCTTTTGGAGGTGATACTCCGGAGATTTATCAGAATTGTCATCCACATCCGCTTCCACTTTCAGTAGTTCAGCAGCATATTCAGGCGTTGGCACGAAAATCAGTTGCTTCAGTAAGGTGAGCATCGCATATTTCGTAAATGGGGTCATTCCCGCAAAATCAACTTTAGTGTGGATGTCTGAAGGTGTCTGAGTAGTAGTTTTGGCCGGGTTTGGGTCTTCTTTTCTTCCTCTTTTTCTTTGTAGGAGCAGATGAGGAGGATGATGTTTTCTTCTTTATTGAAGATTTCTTCTGATTTTTTTCTCCCACATCATAGTCGGATTCATGGTACAATTCCAGCTCGTGGTCATCATCATCATAATTAAAACCCCCTTCATCGCCGTCGCCTTCCGATTTAAGCTGTTTTTGCCTCTTTGATTTGGTTTTGGAAACTGAAGTTCTTTTACTTGCTGTTCGCTTTCTGGGAGTATCCTCTGCTGCAGTAAAAAGGTCACTGCTGAAGGGAGAAGGGCACGAGTTATCTAGAAACAGGAAGGATTCATCGAAATCAACTTCCGGCTCCGTTTTTATTCCTTTGGTAATCGCAGTAGGTCCCGCTCCAACGTCCACGTTACGCACAGCCAATTCAGTACGAAAAAAATCCAAATCCACGTTTACTAAATAACGCAATGTAAAAGAATTTTAAAATTAGCAAAGAAGATTAATAATTTTAATTTAAGTTCATTCATCATTCATAAATTTGCAATCAACGATGTAATTAATTCTTGATGATTACCATCTAATACTTTCTCTCTAAAAAGAAACACATCGTTTCTGTTTCTCTCCTTTCCCTGACAGGAAGTTCCCAGGACCCTTCTGCTTAGTTTGTTCGAGTTCGTGACCGATTCTTTAATTAAGGTTAAACTTTCCCCTAAGGAATTTAGACTACTCTGAAGCTTCCTCAATTCCCCTAAAAGATTTATCTGCAGAGATCTAACCGTTTTCTCAACTGCTGCAGCTTCCGTCTTCATTTTCAACGCAGAATCAATTTGAGTTGAGCACAGAGAACAGAGGGCAAGACCTTCCTCCAACTGCAATTTTTGTAAAGATAAGAAACTCACGCAAAAGCTTTTAAAAACTTCAGCTGAGGAAACTTGATTTTCTCTTACAGTTCCGATTCCATCTACTGATTGTAAGAATGCTTCCCCGTTTGTGGAACAACAGACCATGCACTTTAAGTTTAACTCCATTTTGGAGGTTTCACTTTTTTACACACATTTACATCTGTCAATACAGTATTTTGAATTAAATACGAATCTCAAAATGTGATTCAATTTGGTTGATTTTTGCCAAAACCAAACATTTAATTGATTTTAAAAATTAAAATTGAAAAATCAAACATGAAATTGAACTTTTAAAAATCCTGGCTTTGTTGAAAAACTAAAAAACAAAACTTTATCAAATGAAATTAAATTTAAATATTTAAAAGCAACAGTCCAAGAACGACGCAGTACACTTCTTCGTGTCAAAAAGCAAAGGTTTTGTTTACACTTTGGTTCACTTCTTCAATCAAATTCAGATCAGATCAGATGCGAGCAGCTGATGCACAAATGAGCGAATGCGAAATTATGCGAGTGTGAGTTAGATTCGATTGTTTTGTTTGCTCTTCTCTATTGTATAGTACAACAGCGGTTTTTTGATAAATATTGAATTGCAGAAGTAATTTTTTTATGTAAAGAGAGATTTTATATTTTTTTACTAAAAATTAGAAAAATGAGTGCCTTAATAAATCAGGATGACACAGTCTTCTTCGGAGGAACAAAACTGTTGAACTTAACAGAAAAATCTGTTAAGTTCATGGAAGCAGCTTACAAACTAGCGGAAGAGGCTCTCCTAGTGGGTGAAGTTCCCGTAGGATGTGTTCTGGTTTACGAAGACTCCGTAATTGGAGGTGGACGTAACTTCGTAAACGAAACAAAGAATGCGACAAGGCACGCAGAATTAGTTGCAATAGATGAAGTAGCTGAATGGACTAGAAAGAGGGATTTAAGTTTGGAGGAAGTCCTTTCAAAAAGTGAACTGAAGAAAAGCAGAAGAAGAAGCTTCCATCGAATTAATATTTGAAAATGAGAAAAGAACTCGAAGAAAGAAAGAAGAGTGAAAAGCAAAATGACTTGAATTTTATACTAATTTAACTTAAATTGATCAATTAATTTTAATGTTAATTAATAAAGCAATAGAGTACTATTTATTATTATTTTTTAAATTTATTGCAGAATTTTAACTTTATTTTACATTTTTAACACGTCCATATAAAGATCATTTTATGCAACATTGAGACAAAAGTGATTTGTTTGCTGCATCCAAAAATAAAAGATAAAAATAGGAAATTCGATTTTAATTTTAACTAATAAAATAAATTAATTAAACAAGAAATTGTTAATTTCACTTCCAACTCTATTTACCATGCTGCTGTTATCACTATTGTCAGTATTATCGACAACGGCGGCTTCAACACTCTTGAAGTCTGCAGCACCAGCATTGTCAACTGGGGCGGTGGTGGTGGCATTTGCATAATTACCCGAATTAAGAGTTGTAGAAAGTTGCTCTTGTT
>JAHZNJ010000051.1:0-12268 GCA_027744475.1 Lepidocyrtus cf. sotoi NNG-2020
AAAATTTTCAAGTATTTCTATTTCTGCCTACTTTTAGTTTATACTTCTGTCGTATTTGTATATAAAACTATAAAATTACGTAATTTTACATTAGTAATGGAAACGTGTAAGTGAAAAAAGGCGGGGCTGACACGGGGAAAGGGGTTTTAACTATTTACACGTTACTATCTAACAAACCACCTACAGTCATAGAATACCACAGCGCACTTCTCTCTGTGCGGCTAAAGTTTATCATGATAAGGTTGGTTGTTATCTTTCTAAATGGATCTAGAAATATACCTAAATATGGAATGAAAAAAATAAAAGTCATGCGATGCGATGCAATGTAGTAATGCAAAGCCCCTACAGTAAAAACAGAGATCTTTCTCTGAATGGGTGTAATGGTGATGATGATGTTGATGAGAGGAGAAAACCAGGAAGAATGAATAGTGAAAATGGAGAAAATTTCCATTTTCACTCTTCTTACAGAACAGTTCCATACGTACGTACGTACATTATGTACATATCTATCAAGTTGTAAGTAATTCTGCATCTGTGTTTTTTTATTCTAGCGGAAAAGTAAATGTAACAGATGTTGGGTATTTTTTTTATCCTTTATCGTGTGTAGTAGTAGTAAGTAGAAAGTATTTTTTGGTGAGGAGAGATGGAAGGAAGGAAGGAAAGTAGAATGCCATGCAATGCATGGAATGGAACTGTTTTTGTTACGTGTGGGATTTACGGGAGTACATTTCTCGAAACGTTCTGTTTCAATTTACTCCATAATTCATTGTTTCGTATTTCTCATCGTAGGATTGTAGTAGTGGAGAATTTTTCTCTTTTCTACTTTTGCGTTTCCTGTTTTTCATTTTTATGCTCATTCTTCCTTCCTACGCACACACCACACACGTAGGTAACCTTTCTTCATTCTTTATGAGTTTGGTCTTACTAGTTGAGAATTTTTTGGCGTACTTTCATACTTTCATTTCATCCATTCATTCGTCGAATGTTTTTTGTTAGTAGTTGGGTGGTATGTAAAGGTGCACGCTGCGAACGAGATTAAAAAAGGAGGAGCAGCAATTTATAAAAGCATCCTTCTCTTTAAAAATTACCTTTCCGTTTAAAAATGTACATTAACGCGATCTAGCTTATTACCTAACTGCATAGGTATATGGATTCCGCTTTTTACGTAATAGCAGTAGTAAATATACACTTAAGTAAGTAAATATACGTACATTCATACATACATGCCTATACCTTCATTAATAACTTCAATAATAATATAAAAAAGTCAGAACCGCACTTTTTGATTTTTATCTCACTCACCACAAGTCTAGCAAAAAGGGTGGCTTTACTTTAGTAGCGTATATAAGTAGTAGTAGGTAGATTTGGTAGCTGGATCTTCTTATCTAATAAATAATAATATAAAAAAGTCAGAACCGCACTTTTTGATTTTTATCTCACTCACCACAAGTCTAGCAAAAAGGGTGGCTTTACTTTAGTAGCGTATATAAGTAGTAGTGAGTAGATTTGGTAGCTGGATCTTCTTATCTAATTAAGATTTGATTGGTATATTTTTTTGTTTTCGTTTCTTCTTTATATAAACAATGTTTTTCGGATGATGATAAGATTGAAAGAATGAATGTATGTAGTAGTATCTTTTTATGTATGTATAGTTCTGTTGTAGTTGTAGGAATAGTTCAGAGAAATAGAGATTATAATAGTAATTAAATCGATTTTTGCTTTTCTATACTGCCCCACCAGCTCGTGAGTAATCACGGTCATAAACACGGTATAAATTGTTACTCGCCCCTTATACCAGTTCCATCGTCATAATTAGTATTCACGTAGGAAATGGGCTGATTATGATGATAATTGTCGCCGACGCAGCCGCCGGCTCCTATTCCTCCCGCTTCCTCAGCGATCCTGTCCAAAGTGACGTTAGCTGAGGAAATGTCGTTGTGATGATTTCTGTACTGATTATGCTCATTGACCATGTCAACTTTGACTCTGTTATGATCACTGCCGTTGTGAGTAGTGTCTTCTATCCCGCCGCCATCACCCCGACCACCACTTCCACTCCTCTTGCTTTTCCCAACTCTTCCCCCTTTTGTTCCCTTTAGTCTTTGTGGACGAGTTATCTCGACTGATGTTGCTTTCCATTGAGGCGGAAGAAGAAGGCCCTAGGTCTTGCATTGATTCCTGCTCATGATAGAGACGTTGTCCAGAGCGGCTTCTACCTAGTCTTGTCTCAACGTAATTGGCCAAATCGTCCTCTTCCTTCTGCCCGTAAAAACGATTGAGGACTATAAGAAATAATCCAATTATCAGACAGATAACGCCCGTACCAACCAGCTCTGCAGTTTCTTTTCGAGATTCGCTGGTTACAACAGCACCCAGAAAGAGGAAGCAAGCGAGGAGAAGAAAAACGGCTCCAACGTGGAACATTGTGATTGTGCCCATGACCTAAAAAATTAAATGAGAGAGAAGTTCAAAAAGCGAGGAGAAGAAAAACGGCTCCAACGTGGAACATTGTGATTGTGCCCATGACCTAAAAAATTAAATGAGAGAGAAGTTAAAATGAAATAAAATGATTATTCCCAGAACATCATCAATTATACCTGTCTTGAAAAAGAAGTGACATGACGTCTATTAAAAATTGATTAGTGACTGTCTAGCAATATAAAATTTGGTATATATAATATTAGTAATAATAAACGATTTGTCCCTTACCCTGTTATCTCCTTCATAATGGTCAGTGGGTGGTTGAGTTGAGCCCCTTCTTCCTATTTCCTGCTCTATCCCTTTGTCTTTGTCTCCGCCTTTGGCGCTTAATCGCCAATGCGGAGTGTGCACCAATTCCATGCATTTTTGTCTTTTAAGTTTGCTTTCACTTTTTTCTTCTTTTTGATTCAAATTGACGAGCGAATAGTAAGTTGTAAGTATGTACGAGTAAGTTTCTCTTTCTATTTACATAACAATTTCACTTGTTGACTTTGACTGGTCAAATCGTGCAGAAAAACGGCATTCATTTGCGTTTTAAGTGATACAAAGTCAATCGTTATTCGTGTACAGTGCTTACACCGAGAACTGAACCACAAAACTATTTCCGATTAGTTTTAGTATTAAAATGAACCTGTTTTTCTATACAGGAATAGAGTAGTAATTGAGCCATGATTTATGTTAACAATTCAAGAACAAATATCACTGCGTTGCGTTGCAAATGGTAATTTCGTAAATGTCGTCTATTTATATATTGAATAGGGAGCGAAACAAATAAGTATGCTATTTTGTGCAGAATAGTATTTGTACGTAGGCGGATCCGGATTCCAATTCCAACTTCCAGAAGCACAGCTTACAATGGGGAAAACAACAAATACTATATCCGAATTATTTATTGTTGTGCATTTTTCTTTTTGTTTTCTATTGTTTATGTATGGTGTTGCAGTTGCAGAGGTACGGGTACACACTACTGCAGCATTTACAGAGCTACTTCCCCGATAGCTTATTTATGTCTCTGCATAAAAAAGTTCTGATTTTTTAGCAATTTTCTTTCAGCAAACAAAACGTACGGGAAAGCGACAAATTCTTACTTTTCTTTCCATACGTACGTCAAACAAAAAGCCTAATCTGATGAATTGTAGTGTGCAATGGTATTTTTATTGTTTATTTTATTTTTATTATTACTTTCACGCTATAAAATCACAGAAATAAATGTTTATAAGTAATATCAATTTGTCATTTTTCTTTCCTGATGAAATGAGTTTGATTTTGAATGCTGGTACACTGGTACAGCACAGCAGCCGTAAAGTTGATTTCTATGGCTTAAACAACAACTGACATTATCATGAATGTCAACTTGTTTCTTTAGTTTCTTCCTCCGTCTTTTCCTTCTATCCACCACCTTTTGTTGTAGTTGGTTTGTATTTCTATTATTTACACTAAAGCTATTGAATTTTCCCCCTTTTAACAAAACTTCTTTTGTTTGCACTTGTAATGTAACAACAAACAAACCACACACACTTGGATAAACTAAACTAAACCAAACCACAGGTTAGAGGAAAGCGCTCAACTGTGCTTGTATGTGTTTGTGTGTTTATCTCTTTGTGGAGTGGGCTACGTGACCAACGACTTGTGCCACCATGCCACTACTACCGCTACTCTTTACAGTATTTACAGCAAACAAAAGTGACAGTGGCAGACTGTTATTTTCAGAACTTCCTATGATTATCAGCACTATCAGCAGCACCAGAAGCAGGAGAAACCACCACTACCGCTACTCTTTACAGTATTTACAGCAAACAAAAGTGACAGTGGCAGACTGTTATTTTCAGAACTTCCTATGATTATCAGCACTATCAGCAGCACCAAAAGCAGGAGAAAGTTCTTGTTGGGAAGTATAAGAACACTTTTGAAACAAAAACCGAATCTTGAAAAGTGAGCTTCCTTGTTGAAGGACTTTTTCTTCTTTTCTTTAGAAGAGCTCTGCTGTCGTTTTTCACAGTCCCAGTAGCAACAGCAGCAGCTTTTCTTTCAGAGAGCTTGAAAAACTCACTCACTCGACGCGTTTTTTACTTTCGTCAACAACAGCAAGAACAAAAGTTGAAAAGAAGGTGAGTGAGAAGTGAGAGAGCGAGCGAACGAACGAGCAGCAGAAGTACTTTTACTTTTATTTTCTATAGAAAGTGCGAGCTAGACGACAGACGACGACTATGAAAGGGAAAAAGGAAAGTTAAGTTACGTTAAGTAAGATATTTTCGCTTTCAGCGTATATCACTTTTCAGAGAGTGAGAAATGTTAATGTTATTTTACTGTTTGAACGCCACACCGTACCACCAACATTGGTCAAATCTAAGAAAAAAACTTGCTGATAGGGAGGAGATATCTTCAGCAGTAGCAGCAACAGCGCAACAACATCAGCAACAACAACAACGATAACAACAAGAGCGGAAAGAAAGCAGAAAATGTTTTTGTCAGGGAAATAATGGATGTTGGTGACTTTTGACTTGAATTAATAGCATTATCATTCAATCCACTACTACTGTTATGTGTACGTAAGGATAAAAAAGAAGGACGGCAGCAGTCTTACTTAGTCGTGGTGGCTTTCACTACTTTCACTACTACAATTTCCCTTTTTTTAATGGAGCACCATTAAGCGTCATCACCATCATCATCACTATCACGGACTGACGAAACAACACACAACAAGCTTCTACTACTGCTGCTTCTTCTCTAACTATTATTACTCCTATTCCTACTGATGCCATTGCATTTTTTTTTTCTTTTCTTCTTTATCTCTACAAAATAACTGTAAAGATGAGATGAGAGAGCTATTCTAGCAGTAGCAGAAGAAGAAGCAGCTCTTCAGTGAATTCCCAAATGACCAGGAGGAAACACAATGTTGTTGCTGTCTATTTCATCACGAGAATAAGTACATACTTTTTATGTAACGAGAAGACGAGTCTTTTCCTTTTCTTGATAACGAAAAGTTTTCCTTGAATAAATACGGGAAAATGATGCAACTTGCGACTAGCGTGTATTTGATCGAGCTGCTGATTCTCTGTCTTTGATGCTGCGGATTATGTTCACGCGAGGAAAATAGGTAGTTACTACGAGATCCAGAAGGAAATGGAGAGAACTGTCTTCTGCTTTCTATCACATTATTTTACGCAATCACAATGTAATAATGAAATGACTTCTTCGATTGTAAGCAGAAGAAGAAGAAGATGTTGTGCAATAGAATTGCTGGAAAGGGATTCAAATTACTTATTTCCTATTTTATTAGTGGAATAATTGCACTGGCAGTAGTAGTGCAGATAATAATAGTAGCTAAGAGTGACTACTTTTTCTTCGCAGCAGTTTCTATTGTGCGGAGTCAGTTGATGATTGCCTATTCCTTTTACATCACTCGCAGACTTCCTTTACATAGTACTTAAGTAAGTTGCGGTGAGCTTTTTGTAGTTGTCTGTACGTTATAGATTCACAAAAGAGAAAGTTTCCATCATATCTGATCTGATGTTGCAGTTTATATATGCTCTTGCGTTCTTGTCTTGTTTTTTCGTAGTAGGTGTTGAAAACAACGAAGATAGATAATAACGATGATCAAAAACTTAACTACGTAGAATAATATTTTTATTATTATAACAACAGAGAGAAAGAGAGGAAAGGGAAACACTTTTTAAATCGTATTTAGAGAGAGAGAGAGAATATTATTATTATTTTTGCGGGCTGCGCTCTCCTTCCTTGGAGCTAGCTACAAAAGAACTACTAGCAACTTTTAGCAGGGAACAATGATGTGAAAAAGTTAAAGTGAAAGGAGAGGAGAAAGAAAAAAGAAAGAGAAAGCAGCAGCAAAGCAAATGTTACTTTTACATATACGCTAACTTAAACACACACACACAGACATTCACATTCATTTGCCTGTGCGGAATAAAGAAACAAGGAAAGTATTGCGTGGATGGATAGATAAGGCGAGAAAAAATCCTTCTTACTACTACTACTACTACTACTACTACTACTGCATTGCATTGAAAGGATGGAATAACGTTTTTTGGTCGCTTCCAGCTACGTTTCCACTGCTGATATTTTCCTCTGATCCTAGCTTAGCTTCTGATATCGTAATAAAATAAAAGTGGAAAAAGTACGCAGTATGATCTCAATAGTCCTTCTCTTCTTCTGGGAGAGAGAGAAGAATGGACAACAGGAATAGTGAAAGAAAAATATTACTTTTGTGTAGACGAAAAAAACGACTTTTGTTACAACAGTATAAAATTGGCAATGCACATATGCATTACAACAACGAGTTGCCCATTTGCTGTCAGAATGAGTTGGTGAATGGTGGGGAAACTCGGAATAGTATGGAGATACATAGTAGCAAGTAGCAGAGCAGAAGTACTAGGAGAAAGCTTAATCCTCCTTTCTCTTTTAGAATTTTGTTTAAGGTGCAGGCTTTGCTATTATTATGTATGAATGAAACTTTTTTTCCTTGTGTCTTGTCTACTACTTCATACTGCTGCTGCTGTTGCTGCTTGCTTGCTAATACACTACTACAAACCTAGTATTATAATGTGTGTTGGCAAATTTATGAGCCCTTTGCCCACTGCTACAACAACCACCCACTATGATATCTATTTAATAACTAACTTCACTCCTGGAGAAAGTGGTACGATGGTTAGCAAGTAAGTAAGCAAAAGCATCAGCAGTAGGCAACGTTGCTGCAGCTACCAAACGCAACGCAATGCCAGCAGCTAGCTCCTTCTCTCGTCCTTGTTAGAAAAAGGCAGCAGGCAGGGAGTGAGTGAAAGCAAAGCCTATAAGAATGGGTATCGTTCGTAAAAAGGCTATGGTAGTAGTAGTAGTAGATATTATGTTTTCTGTTGTTACAAAAGAACCACCAGACCTACCCACCAAAAACGACAACTTTAATAGTTTCGTGTAGTAAAGGAATCGAAAGAACTCTTTCTCTGCACAATACAAAGGCACTGCAGAAAAAAAGAGTTGAAGTAAGTAGTGAAGCATTCACATTACATTGATAGTTCTGCGATGCGATGCGAATGGAGCATGAACATGCAAAAACATTTCAACTTTGGCAACAACAGTGAGGTTTGTTCCGAACAACCAAGCAAAAAAGCAAACCAGCAACAGAACTAAGCGCCTTCTTATGTATGTTGTTGAGTTGTATATATGCTCATACTACTACTTCTGAAGAACTAAAAGAAAAAAAAGTCGGGATCAATAAGTGCTCGTGCGACTGACTACACAGGAGTAGATAAGGACCTGTGTTAGTACACACATACACACAGACTCATATACATAAATGGAAAGAAAAACGTTTTCCTTCTTCCATAATAATAATAATAATATCATCTAAACACAAAGAAAGGAATGAGCAAAAGAAGGAAAGTTGAAGTTGAAAGTGGTACGCACAACTGTGCATAATACTGAATAAATGTACCAACCAGCAGCGCAGCAGTAGGGAAAGATGAGACTGGAGATATGAAGCTTAGTTTTACTTTTACTGTTATTTTCTAGTTATAAAAACAATATCATTAAAGTTCTAGTTGGATGGGGCATTAAAGCTCTCTCATGTATAATGATATTGATAGAAAGAAAGAAAAAAGAAAAGTTGCTCTTTGGTCTGGTCACATGCTTTAAGTTAGTTTTATCATTATCATCATCATCATCTCGTCTTTTGGTTTTGGTTTGGTCTTTTCATTTTTCCCTTCACATAGCTCACCCTTCACGAGAGAATGAGTAACAACGCTACAGACGCGGCGGCAAACGTAGTAAGTACAAAGAAAAAAGTTTTTCGCTGTTAAATGCACATCTATTGTAAAGGAATTTTTATGAAAACATCAGCATCAGCAATCCGTGAAGGAATTCATTGTGAATTACGTACAATCATATATGTACGTATAAATAAGTTTTAGTCTTCTATGAAAACTCTGCGAAAGTTTTTGTCCTATTGTCCTTCTTACTAAAGCAGCAAAGCAGCGGTACTTCGAGCTGAACTTTCTTTCTTTTTGAGAAAGTAAAGCAGTGCTCCACTATTTGATAGGTTTGGAACTTGAAGGAATGGAATGGAATAGAATAATAGATTTATTTCCTTTCTTTCTCATAGCATCATCGCATTGTAGCCTTTGCTCTCGCTCTACATACTTAAGGGTAACTTGAGGAGATGACGCTCGAGTGTACAATGTANCTCTACATACTTAAGGGTAACTTGAGGAGATGACGCTCGAGTGTACAATGTAAAAATGGAAGTAACTAGCTCCCCTCCTTATTTTATTCCAGTGAGGGAAGAATGAAAGAATGAAATAACCGTCTTGATAGCAATGCATGGCATGTGAAGCCTGGCGCCATGCAGTCGCTTCTGTCCATATACATTGTATTATAACAGGAAGAAACAGAGTATAAGTAAGAGAAGAGATGAAATTCTTTAGCGAAGCGTTTGCTTGTTCTCCTGTTTCCACTTACTTTCTTCTTTATTCTTCTTCGCTTATTTCTTCCACATGTTTACATCTTCTTGAGTTGAGGACAAACTCTTACCACCAAGACATCGGCAATTCGCCACAAAACAAGTCGGCATATAACTCAAAGCAATAGCAGTAGGAGCAAAGCTTGGCTTTACTAAAATGGTCTAGAAGGAAAATCCTCATAAAAAGCAATAATAGCTTTCCTAGCAGTAGTTGCATAAACTGCATGCAAATTATCAAAGTCTAATCATACCTATTTTATATTCAAAATGTATAAACCATAAAAAGAGTTATAATAGTAAAGAGAGAGAAGAATGAGAAGAAGTCATAAAAACAGTCTACAAAACCTTACGTCGCTCCGCTCGCGCTCAGTCGTTTCTCCTCCTTTACCAATAAAGATGATAAAGAAATTGGAGAAACGAAAGAAAATTTGTTATTACTCTGTGACAATACATTTAGGCACACATCCTATTGCAATTTCCTCCTTCTCCTCCTCTTTTCTTTTGTAGTGATCATTATTATTACGTTGGGGAATGAAAAAACGAAGCTAGTCTAGTGCTTCCTTTTCCTTCCATCACTTTTTCCAGTACTGCTTCTTATGTAGAAGGTTCTACATAGAAATATGGAAGGAGAAGGGGACACGGAGACTAGTCAAACTACTACAACAAAGGTAACCAAGGAAAGAAAAGCTACAAGTTGGAGTTCCTGTGACTGTAAATTGGAACGAAATGAGTTCCCCAACTACACTACAAGAACTACTACGTTTCTGTTTTTTTCTGGATAAGAAAATCTACTACGACAAGTTTTTATCCTGACTTTTTACTGCCGTTTTCTCTTTTGGACTGTCACTGTCTTGTCCCCTTTTTTAGTAACTGACCAGGGAGAAAAGTAAAAAAATGCAAAAGAAAAAAGAAAAACAGTTGTTAGTACTACTAAGAGTACGATACTTTTAAAAGATCTCTCCTCTTCTCGTCGTCATAACCTATTTCTCTACTTAATCCCATTTTTATGCATATGGGGACCATATTGTAGTGGCAATAAAATACAAATGTACTCAACTCACTCATCGTCATCGCGCGGGTTTCTTTCTTTCTTCGCTTTAGAAGATGTCAGGAGAAAAGAAGAAGAGTAAAAGAAGGGAAAAAGAACCATTAAGTTTTTTTCTGTCTTTGATAGTGATGATGATGATAGTAGCAGCATCCGAAAGCTAAGAAATACATAGTACAATATACTTTTTGATGGTGATGGTGAAGAAGAAGTAAAAAGAAGTCTCCAGATAGATAACAAAAGAATTATTAAGTAAAAAAGGACAGAAGAGCAAACACTTTAGTGCTTACTCACTTACTTATATAGTTTTTCTGTTGAGAGAGAAATGAAAAAATATAACCAAAATTCATATGGCGGCACGAAAGAAAGGTTTTTTAAGAAGCACAAGCTCACAACATACATTTTCCCTTCTTCTTCTCCTTCGTTTGTTTGTCGTTTCGTCGTCGATTGGATGGCATAAAATGGGGAACAATAGTATTGTACTCCTGATAGTTCCAAGAACAACATGAATCACCACCACATTGCTATTACATAGTTTAAAAGTAGTAAGTAAAAGGTGTGCTGCGCATGCTGTACTATAGATACTATGCAATAATGTTTACTTGTGATTTTTAGCAAGCTTTTTTATTTAGTTTTTTGCTGAGCTGCTTTAATTTTCTTTACTTACTTATTTTCGCTTTGAGCTTTTTCGTTTCGTAGTAGCTCCTAAAAACGAAAGCCGTTTATCGTTACTTCTTCACTCGTCCAAGCAAAAGCAAACTTCGATTCCCCATCTTTTTTGTTCAAGGCGGAAAAGATTAATTTTCTAAAGTAGTAGCAGCAGCACTAGAAGAGGTTTTTGTGATGTTGATGCTCGCTATATTGCTATTGCTGCACGATTGAATTTAAGATATGATTGAAATTACACTAGTACCAGGAAGTGTTTCTACTTGGATTAGTTTTTTAGCACTAAACTAAAAAAAACTCACTACTTGCATGAAAACTTTTGAGCCGACCAAGCATGAACCCACTTCTACGTTTACGTTTACATTAAATTTACTTTTGTAGTAGCTTTTTCAAGCACGCCAGCCAGGCCAGGGATTTATATAATATTATATTATTTTCTCTCTAGCTTTGAAATTATTTCTACAATGAAAAAACAAATTGTCGACAGTTACTTCCTTTCTTAAAAAAGATAGTTCCTAGAAGAATCGACAGCTTTTTTCCGTTACGGATAATAATTTATATGATGATGTTATTTTCGGGGCCAGTTTTTCTTCTTACCTCCGATAATGGACTCAACTGCCTACAATATCAATTAAGGGGCAATGAAAGACTTCCTTTTCCCAACAAACTTATTTATGGAAGCAAGAAGGATAAAAAAGACTGGTTTGCATTGGCACTTTGAGTATTCAAACAGAGGAGTAAGCTGAAGCTTGCATTTTGCAGGCTACAAGTAAAACGACAAATGAAAACGTTTACTGCTTAGTGCTGGACAATAAACATACATTTTGTTTTGAGAAACACAATAACGAATGCTTTTCAACCTTTTCTCGCGTAATCCTGTCTGTAAAAACAAGTGAGTGGTACATTTAAAGTTATGTACATGTAGTGGAGAATAATATGAAGGTGTGGAATAAAATAAGAGTTCACTCGTAGACGATTTTAGATATTTGGTTTGGTACGAGAAAGCAACATTCCATTTTTCCATTGCCATACCGGTTGCTGAGAATGCAACTACTCTTCCTATGAATTATTTATTATAGTATTCAACATGCGAATAAAACATGATCATTTCCAGCTCTTTTGTGTGTGGTAGTCTAAAATGTTTTTTTCTTTCGGTCTCAGCCTAAGCTTCAACTCAAAAGTTATCTAATTAAGTAGCTGCATCTCTGCTCTTTTCGCGCAAGTAGTTTTAGAATAATGCAATGATAATGTTTATTCCTTTCATCCTCTCACTGCAATTAGGCGGCTATAATACTCCTCTCCTCATTATCACTAACGGAAATGCTAGTCGTTGCAGTTTTGTTTATTGAGCGCTATTGCCTCCAATGAATAATTTATTAGTAGTACCATAGTACGACACAGAAGTACTTTAAACATCATCAAATCTGGAAGAAAAGGACGTGTGTGGTGTGAAGTGGACGTACACAATCCATTTCCCTTATCCCTTTGCACTACCTACCTGGCAGACAGACAAACAGACAGACTTAGAGCCACATAATTTTTTTGTATGGAGAAAAGGTGACGGTAGCTGCGTACGATAATTCTTAAATTAGTTTTTTTCTCCT
>JAHZNJ010000052.1:0-10742 GCA_027744475.1 Lepidocyrtus cf. sotoi NNG-2020
TGGTGATTTTTTATTTGCTTTAATTTTAAGTTCTTCATCGTTGCTATGCAGATTATGATCAATGCATTATCGGTCACTATAGAAACTCATAAAAAAATGTAGGAGAAAGTTCAAATATTTTCATCTTTGACTTTCTGTTGTTATTGTTCAAAAGCATTTTATTTTTAAAAGCATTCTTGTTGACAGATTGGATTTAGAATTCCTGACGGTTGCTATTGAAACCATTATCATAATCACTTAAATATTTTCATTAGCAACGCAAAAACAGTTAGCAACTCTTAAAAAAATCCAGGAGAAAGTTCTATTTTTCCATGTTGACTTTCTCTGAAAAAAGCACTTTATTCTAAATCTAAAAGCACTCTTATTTATAAACAAATATCAGCTGATTGTCAATTAAATAAAACCATGAAACCTCATAAATCCGAGTATAACATTTAAAAAAAATATTTTTAAAACTAAACTACATCTAACATAATTATTTCTTCCAATTTAAAATACTAAAAAAACCATAGCAACCAAAAAAACAAACAAAGATCCCACCTTCCCAACTCACAAAAAATCACAACAGCTGCTGTCAACAAAAAATAATCTCAAAAGACCCCAAAAACACTACCCACTTTACTCAAACAGTACTAAAAGCTATTTACATAAATCTCAGCAGCAGCACACAGATGTTATCCTCCTACTTCCTGTTTTGATTGACTGATTTTATAATTTGACTGATTCATTAATTTTAATTATGGAAGGTGCTGTCTATTATCCGTTTAAAATCATCAAATCTAGATAGTAATTAATAATTTTTAAGCAAACGATATTTTAATTTAAAAACTTGAGAAGACTTAATAAAAAAAGCTACAAAAATGCGCTTCCGATCAGCAATTAAAATCTGTTTACTTTGTTTAACTTGGTACTTGACTTCTAGTTTTAATAATGTTATTGGTGAGTTTATTACAAAATAACAAATTTATTACTAAAAACTCTGATGATGACATTGATGTGGATACTATAATGGCCGATGTATTTAATGCTGTGATTGGGCAATGTACAGCCCAATCACAATAAATATTTATATTTGATGTAAGTTACCCCAAGGGGAAGTCAAATTTTAATAAATCAATTCAATTCATTTTAAATCATTCTTAAATTATTCTTAACTCATTTTAAACTCATTTTAAACTCATCTTTAATCCAAACAGGAAAACAACTCCTCACCCAATTCGAATACCCAATGACGTTAACTTTAGTCCAATTAACTTCAATAACGATCTACTCAATCCCTTTACTCCACACAATAGTAGCTAAATCAGACAACAATAACCACGCTCAAAACATACCTTCACCAATCTACTGGAGGATAATCGTACCTTTAGCTATCGGGAAATTCATAGCTAGCGTTAGTAGCCATGTTAGTATATGGAAGGTTACTGTTAGTTATGCTCATACTGGTGAGATTCTATTATTTTAAAAATACATTACCATGGAAACAAAAAAAAATTTAAATAAAAATGTTTATTTATTTTCCAGTAAAAGCAACGATGCCACTATTCACAGTAGCAATCCAAAGAATCCTCTTCAACGAATCCCAATCAACACCAATTTATATAAGCTTAATCCCAATAATAACAGGAGTATTCATAGCAACAGTAACAGAACTGTCATTCAACAACACAGGTTTATTCACAGCACTAATAGCAACATGCGGATTCTCATTACAAAACATATTCAGCAAACGCGTATTGAAACAAACAGGAATCCATCAATTCTATCTACTCCATAAATTAGCTAGATTAAGTTTAATTTGTTTCTTACCATTCTGGTTAATTATAGAAGCTAGATCTATGCTTATAAATGGGAAATTCGAGAATACTAATTTAGAATCTGTTTTATTTCTATTATTCTTAGATGGTTTGTTAAATTTCTTACAGAATATTCTAGCATTCACTGTTCTGAATCTAGTTACTCCTTTGACTTATGCTGTTGCTAACGCTACTAAAAGGATATTTATAATTACTTTGAGTATATTAATTGCTAAGGAATCCTGTGAGTGCTGTTAATGTTCTAGGGATTTGTATAGCTTTATGTGGGGTTTTTATGTATAATCGTGCTAAAGTTATGGAAAAGAAAGTTGCTTATTTGCCTGTTTATAATAATGATGTTAAATCAGTTGGGTTTGTGTAGTAATTTTTATAATTTAAAATTCAGTTTTTATTTATTTAAAATCATATCAGGTCCCATTTAAAACTATAAAAATAAAACAATTTTTTCTAAATAAAAGATCTAAAATAAAATTCATTATCACAGAGAAAAACGTGTTGTTGGTTTTTTTGTGTATATTTTTTTTACACACCATTATTCCCTCCATTCTTAATATTAGGATTCTTAGATTTAAATTTATTTATGATATTACATATTTTCAAGGCTGGTCCTAGTTTGAGTCCCATGTAACGCATCATCATGTCGGAGTTTAAGGAGGAGCATTGCTTTTCCGTCGATTTCCTGTTTGAGGGGGTGATATAAGAATGGTTTAGATTAGTTAAAAATGAGTTTAAATTGAGTTAAGATTAAATAAGATGAGTTTAGATGAGTTTAGGATGAGTTTAAATTGAGTTAAGATTAAATAAGATGAGTTTAGACGAGTTATCAATGAGTTATAATGAGTTAAAGTCAAGTTAAGAAAATTACATACAAATGAGTTAAGGTACAGGAAATTAGTTACATTGAGTTAGGTGGATTTAAAGTTTAGGATAAGTTTGAAAATGAGTTAGAAGAGTTAAAGACGAATTAAGAATGAGTTATAAAACTTAAAATGAGCTAAGTTAAGTTACAGGATTTTTAAAATGAGTAAGGATGAGTTAACGTTGAGTTACAGGATTTTTAACATGAGTTAATCATGAGTTCAAAATGAGTTAAGGTAAATGAAAAATTAGTTGAGTTAGGAGGATAGTTATGATAAGTTAAAATTAAAGATGAGTCATTTAGAGCAAAAAAATATTTTCAGGAGTGTGTATTAAAATTAGATTTAAAGATTAATCCAAACATGAATTAATAATAAATCCAGTTTAGAGTTAGGAAATTATTATTAAAAATCAAGATTTTAGGTTAAAAAAGAGTTTAAAGATTTAAAAACGAGTTAAGAATAAGTTAAGATGAGTTAAGAAAGAATAAAATAAACTCTTACATGTTTCCTAAACAACTCAGAATACATCTCCATACTCCCATCAATCCCAGTAATAGAACCAATAACCATCTCAACATCCCAATCACTCGGATCCCCCACACTTCCTCCTCTAACCAAACTCCCACTATTATTCACTTTACTACTACTACTTTCCTGCTTAACTAAATTAACTTTCTTCCTCTTAATAACATCTTCATCATCGATATCCTTTTCCTTCCCCAAACTCTTCCGTTTACTCCCCCCACCATTATTATTCAATTTATTATTATTCCCCCCACATTTATTACAAACCCCACCAACTACAACAGAAATCCTCACCCCCATTATCAACTTTATCCCTCACGAACTCTTCACAAAACCCAAACCTCTCACTAACCCCAACTATCTCATTCCAGAAATCACCTTGCTCGAGTATCAACTCTGTAGTTAATTTATTACTTATCAATTCATGGAGTGGAGCTCCTTTCAAAGCACAACTCTTCAATATACTCACGAACTGATCGTAAACGTCTTGGATATTAGAAGGGCCTATTATTGTAGGGGATGTTGAGAGTTTATTACGGTCTATGTAGATTCCTGTGTTGCAGTTGTTTGATAAGTGGATTGTTACGTTTGGGGTTGGGGGGTTTAAATGGGGTTGCTTGTTGGTGGGGGTCTGATGATGAGATTTGGTGGGGGACTGTGTGTGTGGGAAAAGAGAATTTCAATTTAAATTAATGTTGATAGTTATAAATGAGTTAGAGTTAACGTAAAGTTAAGTTAAGTTTAAAAGAAGTTTTTTTTACGTTTATTCCCAGGAGGTTGCAGAGGATGATTAGCAGCCTCACACCAACCAACAGGAAAGATATCCCTCGAGTCATATTTGCACCAGTAATCAAAAGCCCCTCTCCATCCATCGAATTGTATGTAAATGTTATCACGGTCTATTCCTCCTATTTTAAATAAACTCACGATTTATAATCCAGTTACTATATAGCAACTAAAAATCATTATTATAAATCCAGTAACTATAGCATTTTTACGGGGGGCGGGGGTTGTTTTTGTTTGGGTTAGATATTCTTGCCATTTGAAGGATTTTGTTGGGTCGTATTGCTTCTTTTTTGTTGCTGGGGTTAATGATTTTTGTTGTTTGTAGGATTGTAAGCATTGGGGGGTACAGAATTGGAGGTCTTTACCGTTTTGGGTTAGAAATGGGGGTGATTGGGTTCTTATTACGCATGGGCAGTTTGTGCATTGGGTGCAGGTTCCCTGGAAATTAAAAATTATTATATTGTAATAGTTTATAGTTTCTATGGTTACTGCTAATTAATATTTATTTACCTTATTATAAGAACTCCTAAACTGCAACAAACAAACTTCCGAACAAAACTCCTTCTTCCCATGTTGGGTTGGTAACACATAGTTAAGTTTCTTAGATTCTCTGCACCATACACATTTTGGGTTTGATCCAGTGTTGTTGTTTCCATGGTTATTATTAGTTTGGGGATTTTGGTTGTTTGATTTACTTGTAGTAGAGGAACTTACTGGTTGGCATGGGGATTGGGTAGTAGTGTTTTGTGGTTGGCCTACCATTTTTTTTGTTTTTAATTTTTTAGTGTTTTTTTTTAATTAAATGTCATTTGTCATTTAAGACGTTTGTTTACTAATAACGAATTCTTAATTATTCATTTCTTTTCGATAAAAACTTTTCTATTTATAAAATTTTCCACTCATTTAAATTTTGCTTTTTATATAATCCAAAAAACTAAAAGTTTGATGATAATGATGGTGGGAAATTAATTATATATATAAAACCCGATTGTTTTTGTTTTTTTTATTGACGGAATTTTGGAGAATAGAGAGGATACATAGAAGTTTGCTTTTTTGGATGCTTTTTTTATTAGGGTGTATGTGTTTATGTATTGTGAGGATTATATTATAATGCTTTTACGCTTTCCTTCCTCTAGTCTAAAGTAAGTATGTTATGCTGGATAAATGCATTTCTTTCTCTTCTTCTCTGGATTCTATAATGCATGCATGCAGTTTAGGGGAGGTCTGTTCATTTAAAATTAGAATATGATTTTTTTACAAATTTTAATTTAGTAATAAATTAATGATCGAATTCTGGCTTTGTTTTATTTGCAAAAATTTTAAAAATTCTAGTTTTTTTGAAAATTGTTTTTTGGATTTGTTGTTTTTATTGAATGGACCCGTGTGTATGCGGTGTTTGTGTTTTTTTAGATTGATGGATTGAGATTTGTTGAGAGGAGGATCGGGATTTAGAGATGAGATGATTTTGATTTTGTGTTGTTGTGGCTGCTGCTGATGAGTTTGACTTTTCTTGAATTTGAGAGAAGAGAAGCAGAGAATTTATGTAAGCTGATAAAAAGTGGAGGAAATCTTTTCAACTTTAATTCTTTGGAATAATTAAAAGTAAGTTTTTTAAAAAAGCACTCTCTCGATAGTTTAATAATTTAAAAAACATTTAATTTGAAATCAACAGGAAGGAGAGGATCTAAAAATGTCTCGACAATCCGCATCTTCGAGAATAACAGCTGATTCTAAGAAAGTCGTGAGTAACAACAATAATCTTCTAAATTAAATATTTACTATTAAAATCACCATAACAACAAAACAATTTCTTATTTTCATTCCAGAACTCCGAACTATTCACATTAACATACGGAACATTAGTCCAACAACTAACAAAAGACTACGAATCAATAGAAGACGTAAACAAGCAACTCGAGCGTATAGGATACAACATAGGATTACGTATAATAGAAGATTATCTAGCCCGTACTAACTACCCCCGTTGCACAGACCTCCGAGACACTTCAGAAAAGATACAAACAGCTTTTAAAATGTATTTGAATCTGAATCCTTCTATAAGTAACGTTACTAATGATGAGTTTAGTTTGGTTTTTGAATCTACTCCTTTTGGGGAGTTTACTGAGTTGCCTGATAGTTGTTCTGGGTTGAAGTATTGTAATGTTTTGCCGGGGGTTATCCGGGGGGCTTGTGAGATGGTTCAGATGGAAGTACAGTCGAGTGTTGTACAGGATACTCTTAAAGGGGATAATTGTACTGAGATACGCGTTAGGTTTGTTAAGAAGTTGCAGGATGCGTTGCCGGCGGGGGAGGATTAATTAAATCTTTGTAAATGTTTTTTTATTATTTAGTGTTTTTATAAGTTGGTGTAGTTATGGGAACATTTTTTTGTTAATTTAAATAGCATACAATTAAAATCGAGGTTACAATTATGGTAGTTCCCAAAATATATGAATAAATTAATAATAAATCTATCAAAAGCCATTTAAAGCAAGTTCAGTTTCTATAGTTACAGAAACAATTTGGGTTTTATTTATATTTATCGTTATTCGTTAAGCATAAAATTAAAATCTTCTGTCATCAAATCATATAATTTTTTTAAACCGAGTCTCTATAGTTACGAATTGCTTTAAAATGTTTGTAAATAAAATTCACGTATTCACGTAATTCAGTCAAAACCATTAATATTTATTCACTTATCTTCATTTTGCTCTAGCAATTTTTTCAGTAGTTATGGTAACAATGAAGCAAACTCTGAAAAGATCAATGTTTTTACTTCGACATTTAATATTCTTTGCCTAAGAATTACGGTGGTTATAGTATAACAAAAATTACGGTAGTTATAGTAATTTTTAAAAATAATCTCATAAAATAAATGTCCCAGGGTTAAGGACATTACAATAAATTATTTTTAAATCCAAAATCGTAATTGTTAGAAAATCCTTTTTTCTTTCATTAATCATCATAGCATTGAAAAAGAATTCATTTGCAATTCGCATCATCTGTCTGTCAAAATTCATCTGCTCTTCATTCTCACTCACTCACTCAACTCAACTCATCCGTCCAAAAACACTTTTTCCTGCTTATTCTCTTGCTCACACAACAGCTCTACTCGTCATCAAACAAAAATACGAACACATCAAATGAGTATGACTAATATACAAAAACACACCTCAGCTGACTATTACTACGTGTTTTCATCTATAATCTATTTCAATTAAAACTTCAGATTTACGTGCTTATTCTTTAAAAATTCATAAATATTTGATTCAACATAAAACTTAAATAAATAAAAAAAAGTGCGAATCTCCAAATAAAAAAAAGAAATGTCATCAATCCCACCCCCACCCCCAACATTAAAACCAGTATCCCATTACTTAAAAGTAGCTTTAGAGCATGATAACCGTGATAAAGTCATTGCTTATTGGGGTCAGTACACTTATTTTAATTCATACTTTTAAGATAATCATAAATCATATAAATAAATAAAATAATATTCTTAAATTCCCACACAGCCCGCTTCGCTACAGTCCAAAAATCACTAACAATAGACAAATCATCCCCAGAAGCTAAACTCTTCTTAGTTTCTTTATTCGAATGGTTAGAAAAGTCTAAAAAGAGAATTATCTACTAATGAAGCTATAACTGTTGAAGCTGCTGGGGAAGCTCATATCGAGAATTATGCTCTGAAGTTGTTTAATTGGGCTGATCAGAGTGATCGGTCTTCTATTTTTAATAAGTAAGTTTACTACCTTTACCTACCTTTAATTTAAAGTTTCTATGACAACAAAAAAGTAATTATAAAACAATTTCTATACAGGAACGTAGTAAAAGCATTCTACACAAGTGGTATACTATTCGACATCCTCGAATCACTCCACCCACCCTTAACAGAAGAATTCACATCAGCAAGGAAATACGCTAAATGGAAAGCTGCTTATATACATAATTGCTTGAAGAATGGGGAAACACCTGTTCCTGGGGGGTCTCAGGATGATAATAATGAAGATTTAGAGGAGGGGTTAGGGGGATTGAATTTAGGGGGAGATGGGGGAGGTGTTACCTCTTACGGGTTTGTTAAACCTGGAAATTACAGTGCTGAAGTGCCTCTTGATAATAATCAGTCTTTTGATAATAATTTACCTCATCAGTCTTATCCACAATATCCTCAAGATGGATTTCCACCACAATTACCACCACAGCAGCAACAACCAGAATCACCATACCAACCACCACCACCACCCCAAATAACTAATACTCCTCAAGAAACTTCAACTACTAACTTATCTGTAGAGCAGATAGCTAAAGCTCAGAAGTATTGTAAATGGGCTGGGTCTGCTCTTAATTTTGATGATGTTAATTCTGCGATTGGTGAGTTTCTAGTTGGCATGGCGATATTATATATTTTAAAATGTTTTCGTTTCTATGGTTATTAAAATAATGAGTGTGTGTTGTTTTTAATATAGAAAACCTGGAAAAGGCCCTACACGTTCTGAAAACTGGTCAAGATTTGGGATGAATATCAGCTTTTTTGCTTTTGTAATTATAATTAAAATTAACAAAAAATAAAAATGTTTTTAAAAACCGTATCCACAAATTAATTTTATTTTCAAAAAAAATGTTTTCAATATATTTACAATTTTCTTTAGCTCTTTACAAAAAACATTTAATTTTTACAAAATAAAAGTTTCTCCTTTAATCAATTTTATCGGGCAACTTATTAGCAATTCCATCAGCATCAACAGCAGTTTGTCCATCGTCACCAGTTTGAGCAAGAGCCGCAGCAGCAGCAGCACGTAATTTAATGAGTTTACGTTCGTTCTGGAATTCTACTACTAATCTGCATGTTAGCATGAAGAAGAACACGAGCGTTGGGGCTGTTCTCTCGAACTTTTCGTCTACTAGTAAATGGGAGTAGACTGATAGGATCGTTAGGATTAACAATATTAGGTTTGTTCCTCTTTTTACTTGGGCTATAAACAATTTTTAAGCATTATTTTTTAGATTAATTCGTTGGCATGGTAATTTGTTTTTTATAAGTTAAATTATTTTGTCTTTTACCATTCGGAAAGAAAGCAAGCAAACCCCCACAAAGAATCTCGAGCCCCCCAATAGTCCTCCGATACCACTTCGAAGGGATTTTGAAGCTTAGTGTTTGGGCTAATGGGAATACTTTCGCGTATTTTACGAATTCTTTGCGCTGTTGAGAATAAAATCAAAATCATTTTAAATCATAACCAAAAGTTTAATTTAAAAGAAGTCAGCTGATGATGATACACTTACCATATCCTTATGCAAATCTTTATCAACATAACTCGTGACTTTAATAATTCCTAAGAATATGAAGAATATTCCGAGGAGGATTGATAATGATTTTAAGACTAGTTGAGACATTTTTGAGTATTTTTTTGAGTATTAATTATAATTAGTCACTTTTTACAAATCACATTACTGAATTAATTAGAGAAGAAATAAAAAACCTCGGAAATGATATAAAAATCCCCAGGGAAAAAGAATTCTCACACAGACAGTTTTTTTTTCTCACGACGACGACGAGAGAGGATTTTGAATTGGAATTCAAGGACGAAATGATCGTTTTTTTTATAAGACGATCAGTTTTTTTTAAAATTATTGCAGGAAGGAAAGGAAGTGAGACTGACTAACGAGAATAGTAAAAGTAATGGGAAAAGATCTTTTTTCTCTGTATATCGATTTTAGTGTCTGTGGTACTATGACAACAACAGTATTCGAATCGGATGGAAACAGCAGAAAAGAGAAGCAGCGTTGTTGTTGTTGCTGAGTAGAATGAGTATGCTCTTATGTAACAGTAGTGTAATAAACAGTTTTTTGCTCGCTCACTCTAGTAAAAACGATCACTTCCCTTTTTACTTCGCCTAAAAAAAAGAGTCCTTCACCATTTTTTTCCGTAAACAAAAAAAAAGTTTCTCACGAATGATTCCGAATAGTTTTTTTGCTGCAGGGTGAAAAAAGGCTTTGTTTGTGTAAAAGTGAGTGTATTACATAGTTTGACACGCGGGGGATTTGAAAAACTTTATTCTTTTACTCTTTTTTGCTTTTGTGGATTGAGAGAGAGAAGAACAGCGAGAGTATATCACAAAAGTAAAAAAAAAATGTTTTGGTTCTGTTTAAGAGTATGAGAGAAGGATATGTATTTAGGTCTCGCTCTCGTACGTGTCTCCTCACTCTAAAAAAATACAATATAAGTATTTATGTATCTCTGCATCTCTGAGTTTCTTCACTGCGGCAATTGCTCTTCTGGAGAAAGAACCTTGACGAATTTCTAAGAGATCTTCTTTTTTTGTGATAATGAACAGAAGAGAAAATCTTTGATTATAAATCAGTTGTTAATGGGAACTAAAACAGTTACTAGTTTGTTATAAAGTGAATGATATCTTCTAAAAAATATAACCATGGCAATTGTTTAATGCTGTTTTTAAATAGTTATTGAATTTGATAATTCCATTAAACCATTAAAAGAATTAAGAAAGTTATTTAAAGATTCACCATGGCAGTTATAAACGTACAGAACTGGAGTATCGAGCAAGTTGTTGATTGGATAACTGGTAAAAAAAAAATAACAAAAGTTCTTTTTTATAAACAAACTTTGTTTTTCAATTAAGAACTAATTAATCAACTGTTTATCAAACAGGCCTCTCCCCTTCCCTATCCCAATACGCAAGTTCATTCAACTCTAAATCAATAACAGGACAAAAGCTATTGAATTTAATGCAAG
>JAHZNJ010000053.1:0-13928 GCA_027744475.1 Lepidocyrtus cf. sotoi NNG-2020
CTACTTCCGCTTCTCCTGTCTTTTCCGTTGGAAGCATCACCACCGCCACCATCATCAGCATCAGCGAGCACGGTAGATGAGCTGCTAACGAGGGGGTTCTCTGAGGAGGATGGGATCATCGTCCAACGTAGCTCGAGGGGGATGTCACCTGAGCTTATGGTGCAGACAAGAGTGAGCCTCTCTCCCTCCACCACTTCGCTATTCTCCGGAAATAGAGTGAGCCGCAAAGGGGCTGTTCTCAATAAACAGCACACATAGGCAGAAATTTATTTTACATTTTATTTTATTTCAGATATACAAATATATTCACTCACAAAAATACAACAAAAAAGCTCAAAACTCAACTTCAACTTCATTCAACGTTTTACTCATTATGATTTTCTCTCTTTTCTTTTAGCTCCTTCTGCTGCTGATTAAACGGATCAGCGGAACTCTTGATCGTCATTACTGAGTATCGTACTATATTTTTAGTAAAGGGAGAAAGAAAGTGCTTTTGTTTTACAATAAAAATAAAATTTTAAGGGAGACTCTCATCAGCAAAGAGGGAAATTGTCCTATTTTTAGCCTTATCGTCGTCATTTTCATCTGCCCGCATAGATACTTATATGTCTAACTACATTCGACATTCAAATACTCAACGGCCGGACGGATAGTATGATATGGGGCGATTAGAGCACGTGCCTAATAACGAGTAATCATTAAGCAGTTTTCATCCTCAAAATGTCTTCGAAGCCTTGAGGAGAGCAGAAGAAGAAGAAAATTACTGATTTTCATAATCCTTTCCCACTTTCACTCACTTCACTCCCATTCTTTTTTCTTGTGGATACTTCTAACCGCGTGGATGCTGCTGCTTCTTTCGCTTTTTTCTAGTGGCTGCTGATCCTCTTTTTGCACTGCTGATGAGCTGCGGCATTTCATCGATACGTGAATGTGAGAGAATATGTGTGTGTAGAGGAGAGCAAGGAGACTGATAAAATATTCTGTTTGAGTGTTTCCCATAACTTTTAATCACCTTAAAATGAGGACTATCACCCGATCAGTTGAAAAAGACTGAGCCTGCTGGAGAGAAATTCGAGAATCTCCCTTTGCTCTTGCTGGTTAATCATGTATTTTACTACTACTGCATGTTAACATTTCTCAGTAAAATCTTTCTTCTTTTTTTAAAAAAGGAACACATTTTCTACTTAATTCAAAAGGGAAACTTTAACTTACGAGGTATTTAGTCAGAGAGAGGAAATAATGTTGAATTAAAAAATACTGCGCAATAAATACAAGCCGTGTGGTGGTGCTGCTGCTGGCTTGCATGAAATGTTGATACATTTACGTCGAAATATGATGATGGTTTCGTTAATGCTTTGCAATTTACTGAAGAGCTTAATAATTTTAAATTATTTTGCTGCATTGCTACATTTTTTTAATTCACATAACGGCCGGCTGAATAACATTGCGTAGGCTTATCGTATTATGCTCCACATTCAATTGGAGAAACACGTAATTCTACAGAATAACATGAAAAATGTTAAAAACAATCTTTGCGATGTGAACTGGAACTGAATAATCTTTACTTTCTTTCTTTAGCACTTTTTAAAAAATTACACGTGTCTTCCCATTTTGCCTTCTTTAAACAGATTTGAATGTAAAAGGGAATCGTAGATCAAATTAGTTTTCTTTTTCAATAGTACTAGCTTGAAATTGGTTGATTGGCACATTTTTGGATTTTCTCACAGTAATCATAATTAAGCCAGCTGTATTTCATGTTTACTTTTACTTCCGTTACATCCTCCCTACTCCCAACAACCTCATTATCTTAATGATTTCTGCGTATAATATTTCTCCAGGTTGTTTACGATTCTAGCACGCAAATAAATTCATTATTTACCTCCTCAACAGACAATAAAATTCTGCTGCTGCTTTGCTTTGCTTATCTACCTACTCTCTCAAACGAACGAAAGGGTATCGTGATAGTGATCATCACTACCATCACTATCATCATCATCATCATCATCATGATCACCATCCTTATCTCAAATTGATGAGGTTGTTGTTGTGTTGTGCGAGAGTTCACTTACCCACCACATTGACCTGAATTTCTCTCCTCGCCGTCCTTCGCTGACTGTCCGTGAGCGAGCAAAGATATGTTCCAGCATCTGTCTTGTCCACGAGCGAAATGAGGAGAGTCCCGTTCCCTGCCACTCTCTGCCGTTGATTCGAAGGCAGTTTACGGCCATCTGCAACCAGTCAAGTGAGCATTAACTTACTTAACTCAAGAAATAAGAAAAATAAGAACAAGAAAAAGGAGAAGAAGAAGGAAAATGAAGAGAAAGAGCAAAGCAGCAGAGAAAGTAACAGCAAAACAGCAATAATAATGGCAAGATCATCTTTCTTCCAACTGACCACCAAAAAAGACAGTATAAAAAAGTAAAATAGAGTTTCGCATCTGCTCTTCCTCTGCATCATCAGCATTGAATGCAGAAGGAAGAGAAGAGTCATCATTATTATCGAGAGGGAAAAAGGGAAAGCGTAAAAGAAACTAGTAAGTAAGTACAGTACAGTTCTTATGTGGTACGAAGAACGAGTTCATGTTTGTCAAGCAAAGACTTCTTCTTCTTTCTCTTGAATCGCTCTTCTCATAAACTTTTCTTATTGCCTTTAATATTTAATGTGAGTGGAGAGGATACAAAAAAGTGATATGATATGGCTATGTTTGATGTTGTCATAAGTTTTGCTGCTTTTGGAAAAAATGAAGCTGGAGACAAATGCGTTGGGACTTGAGAGAGAGAAAAAAAGAGAGAGTGGAAAAGAGGATGAGATGGGAAATGAATTCTATTGCCTTTCCTCTCCTTTCCCTCTTTTCCATACAAACTCCCATTTCATGCAAGAACAAGCACTAAAAATGCTTCTTTGCCTCACTCCATAATAATATCACTCGAGTGTAGAGTAAGTGAAGCTTCTAGAGCTCAATTTTCTGTGAAAAGTGTGGCCATTACTGCGCTTCCGCCGATCACGCCGCTCTGCTGCTGCTGTTGAAAAACAGTATCTGCCTTGTTGTTACTTTACTGCATTATTACTTAGAAAACAGAATCAAATGTAAATTGATAAGTATAATAGCAAAAGAGAAATGAGGACGATGCGATGGAGGAACATTTACAAAAAAAAAGCTCTGTGCTTGTGTGCGCGCGTGAACTAACAAATATTTTTCACAATATCTGCTTTTTCAAAAATAATTCACTTCATTAGAAAAACATGTACTGTACTGTTCTACTTAAAGGAGAAATAATTTAATGAAAATGAAGGGAACAATGAATAAAACTGGTGGAGGGAATGTGCTTGAAAGGGAGGGAAGGAGAGGAAGTCGAAAATTAAATAAAAAGCTTGTGCGTATATAGTACGTAAGTATTTGAGTGGATTAGTTCGTGTCGGAGGATAAGGAGGAGAAATGGAGGGAGAGAGTGAAAGAAAGGAAAAGAGAGAGTAAATTACCTTTTTCCCAGACAATTGCAGAGAAGGAAATGGGCCAACCGGCAATAGGGCAATTCAATGTAAAATATTCTGAGCTGATTGCAACCACAGGTGGGACCATACGTATCCAGGGGGCACCTACCCAATTCCATTCCAACAAACAAACAAAAAAATTATCTTCTTCTTCTTCTTAAACAAACACGGAAGAAGAAAGGGAAGCTTCCTTTTATAAGAAAAAGTAAAGTAGAAGTGCAATGGCTTTTTTCCAAGACACTTTTCCTGTAGTAATGGCAGTTCGTTTTTATTCCAGTTTATTTCCTTTCTCTTTTTCTGGTTCCCTACGTGAAATATAAATGCAATTTTTGTCCCTTTTCTCTTGTTCACGACGACTCGACGAAGAAAAATCTCAAAGTTTAATCCACTTTCCTTCCTATCTGTAATAATGTTCACATTTTCCTGTAGTAAGAGCACCACCACCAGTACCAATGCTAAAAATGTCTCGTAAAAATTACACAAAATTGCACATAAGCAACGGAAATGGCAATGGCGTAGCATGGCTTTCTTTTCCCTCAGCCAGCTTTTTTCTAATTCTAACATAGAACGTAAAAATAAAATGAGGAAAGCGGATTACATAATCTCGTCCAGTATCTTATTATTATATTTTTTCAATTTCCTTACTTCCTTTCTGAAAAATGACATAATTGGAGGATCTATTATCCAAAGAGGACAACATTATGTACGGTACGTACAACGTACAAGACGGAATTTTATTAATTTTCTTCTTATTCTGCTCCTTCTTACCGTAGATATTAAGCCGCGCTGCATGAGCAACGGATCCGTTTCGGTTGGAGGCTTTGCAGGAATACAGGCCACCATCGTCGACTCGTGTCTCGCTGATATTAAGATAGCTAATCAGATGCCCGTGGGATGTCATATGGTCCCCGATCAATATTCTGTGGATTATTCAGCAGACAAAGGATTTTACACAAATTACTACTACAGCTCAAGCTAAATGGGCTCCTTCTGCCTGCCCGCATAACAGATTACTTTAGGTACTTATTTTGGCAAAATAAAATGCAAATTCGTACAGAAAGTACGAACCAATTTTATTATTAATATTATTTGAACAAAATGGAAAACATAAAAAAGAAACGATACGAACGAGTATGAGTAGGAAAAAACCATTTGTTGATTATGTAAGTATTTGAAAATTCAAAAAACGAGGTTTCCAGAGCTCCAGGTTTGTGCACGGCGTTTTTTTACTTTTTACCTCGTATCAGAAGCAGAAATAGCCCAGTTGTCAAGTAGCCACGAAACCTTCGGTGCTGGCCAACCAGTAAAAGCACAGCGGAGAGAGACGGATGGTCCAGGAGCCAAGGTTTGCTCAATGAATCCATAAATCAGTCGGGGAGACGCATCTGGAAAAAAAGAAAATCGAGTCTAGAGAGAATGAAGCCCAGTTTGAGTATATTATGGAGAAACGGGAAACCAGCAGAAACTTTTCACCTTTGTAGTACTAACTGCGTTCTTTTTTTTCTACTCAAAATACTTTTTTTTTTGGCTTTTTTCTAAAAACAAGAGAGGAAGCCACAAATTTTCCTCACCTGCCAATTCAAGTCGGACGGAAGCTTGTGCGGACTCCATATCCGTCCTCGCTAAGCACTGGTACATACCCTGATCGTCCTTTTGGATTTGGTTGATCTGTGGAAAAATCGGTTTTTAGAAAGTTTTTTTTACGTTACGTTACGTTTTACGCAATGAATCTACTCATGGTGATCATGATCATCATCTATTATAGCAAATAAGTTTGTTCTTTTTTTTATCTCTAACAAAGTTTGAGTTTCACTCATCCCGACCTGTAAAACATTTGTGGAGAAGAGACGTATTCTTCCGCCAGGATTTATCACATTCGTGTCTTTCAGCCAGATAATTGACGGAACTTGACGAGGATGATGATGAGGAAGCTGATGAGGTGGAGACAAGTCCACATCTCAGCTCCACCGTTGACTCCAACGGAGCTCGCTCCTGATTAATGGTCAGTGTGAGGAGGAGAGGTTCCGTGACACGAACGTCAAACTCCCGAATTTTCTCTTTCCCTCCACCTACACCACCGCCGCCTCCAATTCCTCCAGGAGCTTCTTTCATGCATCGGTAGTGACCCGTCTGAGCTTTGACAGATCGCTCACTAACTAATGAGCTCCCAACCTGACGGAAAAACATTGACATTGTTGCCATCGCATGAACTGCTGCTGCTGCTTTCAACTCCTCCGGAGTTGCTATCGATCCCTCCTCCACTACCACCACCGGCCCTCATTATCACACTCCAAGAGTTTCCGGTCAACTTCTCCCACCTTCACAAAGCAAAGAGAGAAAGCGAGGAAAGTAACGAAAACGTGCCAAAATATTGTCTTGTTAGGGAACTTCTTTGCTAAATTAGTTAGGCGAGCGAGCAAACAAAAAGTATTTTCGTTCTCTCTCTCTCGTCAGAGTAGAGAGAGATGATAAATGATTATGGAATAAAAACACAAAGCAATTTCAATAATTGAGTCCGTTTATATAGACTCGTGTCTTGTCTTGTCTCCCCAGTCCCTCCACTACCACTATTATTACTATTGAGTTCATTTTCATCCATCCATCTATCAATCCATCCACCCATCCAAGCATGGAAAAATAATATAAAAGAGGTTGCGAATTCGAAGCGACAGGGTTTTTTCTATAAAATTAACAACATTTTTTTTACCTTATTCCCGGAGCTCCAGTAGTGCTTGTGCTTTTGCTGATGTACGACGAAGAAAAAGAAGAAGAAGAGGAGGAAGAGGAAGGAAAGAAAAGCTCGTAACAATGAAGTACTAAGGGATCCCCCACTCGAAGTATCATGGGTGCAGGAAAGCTTTCAACGATATTGGTCTCATCTCCTTCTCCATGGTCCAAAGGTTTCCCTACGTGGAAGAAGAAAAAGAAATAAAAATGAGCAACATTTGAGCAGCATAAGCAAACCATTGCCAACTAAACTAAAGTAAGAGGCAAGCCAGGTGAAGTAAAGTCGCAGTCACAGTCTAAAAACTTCATCATAAAAATGCACTTTAAAGTAAAGCTAAAAGAAGAGAGAAAGAGTCTCTTTTCTTCCAAGTTACTTTTCTTTCCTTTTCTTTAAACAGATTTTTCCTTTCTTCATAAAAATAAAAAACCTTTTTTCATTGTTAACGTTGTGGTGGTAGTAGATAACAAAACTAGTGAAAGGGAACAAGAAGAACGGTGTAGAAAGAAAGAAAGAGAAAAAAACCTGTTCACTTTCAGTCAGCAGGAGAAAGCAAGCAACAAAAGTCATTCCATTATGCAGCGTTATGCCACCAAAACAACCAACCTTAACTTTAACATGACGTTTTTATATCACTTTCCTTTCCCCTCACCACTCCACTTCTTCTCTCTTGTGAGAAAAGATTTTTATTTATTTTTTACCGCACTACTGTACACACAGCCACACAACGAGAAAAGAAAAACCAGAAAAGTGTGAAAGTGTGAGAGATGGAGAGCTGTGTTGCACTGTGCGGAGTGCGGAGGCATATATTTTATGTAATACTATTATTATTACCGTATTGCATCTTTCCTTTTTATTGCAAAAATGTAAACCTTTCGTAAGACCTTTTCCTCGTTTCTCTGCATTTTTTCTCTTTTTCTCTTTGTGGATAAAAAGAAGTTGGCTGATTCTTGGTTGGAAGGTGGAACTTGCTAAACATTATTATTTTTTCTTCTATTTTTATTTAAGGAGAAAGTTTCAGCTCTTTCCTTCTCGAGGAAGAAATTTTCCGTGTTTTTTATTTTTCATTCATGTTTTTTCTTCAGAGATGGGAAAATGGAAGGAGAAAAATGATCATTTTTCCTTCTTCCTTTTTCTCTATTTTTTCTATGATTTTTGTTGCGACAAGCTTCTTATTGCTCAAAGCAAACCGTATTATCCTCAAACCTACTCTGTGAGTGAGTGAATATATTTTTGCGACAGTTTTTTCTACCAAGAAACTTTTCTTCCTTTTCATAAAAGACGAGAGGGAAAGAGAGGAAAAGTTGCGAGAGCTAAAGAAGAAAAAAGGTGTGAAAGAGACTTGTCATTTTCAATAGAAAACTGAATTTTCTCACGAACAAAAAAGAGTCACTCATCGGCAGCCCTCGAGGCAGAAATGGAGGAAGAAAAAGGAAAGAAAGAAAAAGAAAAATTTATTTTTGTAAAAATGATTACGTTTTGAAGCTATCTTTCTGCTCCATTTTTCTTTTACTATTTTATTCAATAAAAATTACTTCGCCCCAATTTGTGGTTTCTTTGATTGGAACTCATCAGAAGAAGAGACAGAAAAAAACTTTTTATTCAATGAATAGTTGCCTATAATTATTCATTGGCTGATAAAACGGCTGAAAATAAAGATTGCTCAAAGAAAAAAATTCTTTATAACGCATAACCTATTAAATCTTGTTTTTGTTAAGAATTGAGAGAATAATCAAGCAATTCATAAAAAAAAGTTTTGTCGTCTTCGGTTTTTAAAATGTTTTTGCCTAAAGAAATTTTTGAATTTCTCTGAAATTGTATTTTTCCTCAAAGGAAAATACGTTTTTGTAATATTTTGGCAGAAAACCAGGTAGGCAGACAAAAAGGGATAATGCACGTGACGTACGTGATATTGAAGTGAACTGATCACGCTCTGAGTGTGGTGCTGTGTAGTGCCTAATAGTGTCTGTCGTCGTAATGCAAATAAAGTTTTTTTTAATAAAAATAATAAAATACATTTTGCCTTTGCCACCTATTCTGTCAAAAGTGGTTTCATCCCACGTACAAATGTGTTTCTTTCATTTTAACAGGAAAAAATGAGTTTGCAGTCTGCCTTCCACTGATAACTATTGATTTATATTGGAGGTTTAGAAGAGAAAGATTGCAAAAACCAAATTTCAACAAAGAGAGCAAACAATGAAGGTGATGTGCAGGTTGGTTTTTTGGTTTAGGTTATGCCATTGCCTGGTATGATGACGAAAGAAAAAAAATCACACAAAAAGGAAGAAATGATGATGATAAACCTATTTTGTTTCATGCATGACATATATGAATTCACCACTTTTTTCGTTTTTTTCTTTTTCTGATGTGTGAGCGAGACAGAAAAAAATGATGCATTGCATTGCGTTGCGTTGAAAAGGAAAGGTAAAGTCCATTTTCTATTAAAACAGGATTTGAATTTTCTTTTCTTGCGTCTGTCTTTTTTTTCTTTTCTTTTGTTCCCTTCGTCCGTGTTTAAGGAAGGGTTGATAGTTGGTGGTGGAGGAGGATAATGGGAAGGTAGATGGAGGTGGGGAGGTGGTCATAATAATGTATAATGCCTTCCAATTTATTTTCCTTTCCCAGAGGGGAACAACCAGCCAGTGTTGCACTGTCTGTCACTCTTCTGCCGCTGTTGCAGAAGAAAAGCCACGTGTGTGTGGCTGGATAGATTTGATAGGAGAAGAAAAAGAGAAAACGCATTGTCAAGATGGACATCCATCATCTTTTTCTTCTCTTCACCTAGCCTCACAGCTTCTTTTATATTCTTTGATGGAATAAGGCAGGAAGTTAATGCACTTTTAGTGAGTTATTGTTATTGTACTGTGGAGTAAGTAGACTGATAAAGGAGAAGGAAAAATGGGCAGAGATATTTGCAGAAATATTACATCATCATAAAAGTAACCAGGGAATAAAATAAGGAATGGATTCTCAAATAAGCAGCCTTACCAACAGTTACGGGAAGAATAAAAAAGGTGGAAATGATTTCCTGGTCCGTCAATTTGTGGCGCGTTATGCAAACGAATCTTGCTCGGGCGTCTTCAGGCGTCACGTAATGGATTACTAAATCACCGTTTGGAAGCTGCTGAAATCTTCCTTCTTCTGCCAGTTCCTCCTGGACATCTACTTAAACAAAAAAACACGAAGTAATTTAATTATATATTTAGCTAAGAAAACCCGGTTAAATTCACCTGCAATGCGATATTTTAATATTCTCTTGTAATGTTGAAAGAAACAAATTAAAATTGACAGTTCCGACAAGCAGACAGAATTGTATGGCTTGTAAGCTATTTATGAAGTGGTTTTTAGGGTTATTATTATTATTACTTTATCATTATTAAGTAATAATAATGAGGAAGAAGAGATTATTAAAGGAAACATGTTAAAATAGAAGTCTTACAATTGCAAAACTTCATTTTCTCTTCAATACGATCGTTGTCATTAATACTAACTTAACTTTCTCCCTCCTCCTCCACAAGTTTTACTATTTAATCACATTAGCCGGCCGCAGAAGAAGAAAATATGTTACAAATTAAAAGGAAAAGTAATTCTGACAGGGAAGGATTTACTTGAGGCTTCCCTTCATTAATCAAACTTCTAGAAGAAGAGGAAAAGAGGAGCTCACTCAATAAGCCTTACCACACCACCACCACCACATTACTTCGCGTTTTGTTTGTTGCTCTTCCGTCTCCGTTCATTTTTAATTGAAATATTGCAGAACCTTTTTTGTAATGAAAATCGAACGTACAACGCAACGAAGAAGGAATCAAATATCTATTCCATAATAGAAGCGGGCCACCACATTATTTTTATGAGTAAAACGTCGCAATAATTCTCATTTAATATTGTTGTGGCTCGGTCATATTTTTCAGAAACTTTTCCATTACATAAGGACATAAGTAATTTCTAAAATTTTCTACTCATTGATGATCAAGTCTGCAAAAAATAAGTACCCTTAAAAACCAAACCTTAATCTTCATTGTCATACTCATCTTCTTCTATAACAGAACTTCATCTTCCCGTTTGAGTGTAAACTACAAATGGCACTCATAAAATGGAAGTGTTTTAAAGAGCAAATTTCAAAACGGTTATTTTATGACCATCCCCACCACATTTTGCAAAAGTGGACGTGGTCATTTTAGGCTTTAGAGAGAGAAAAGTAATAAAGTTGATGGTTCTGTGGGTACTTTGAACAAAGAGAGAGAAAGAAGAAGCTCTCCGTTATTTACTATGAATGAATGAATGAGAGAATGAAACTACATCCATTTCAAAATCTCATTTGCCCATCACAAAAGTGGTGAAAGGTAATCCAAAGAAAGGAAAGGGAGGTTTCCTGCTGGCAGAAATTTCCTATTTGTGGCATGTGTATCGCCACAGTCATATATAAAAGGGAGGCGTATCCCGTATCCCCAAAGAAGAAGAAAAACCAAAGGAGGATCCCACACCACCAGTGAAGCAAACAGAACAAGTTGAACATTTCACAATAACGGTGGGAAGTGGAATCTCTCTTTTATTTACCTTTTTAAAAAGGTATATGGATTGACCAAAGAATGAGAAAGACTCATAGGTTTATTAAAGTGTTCTCAGAAACTGTAAAGTTTCATTAATTAAAACATATATCAAAATGTTCGATAATTTTTTCTCCGATACAATTTCAAGGTAAATTTTAAAACAAATTGAAGGTGCCCGAGCAGGAACCGAAAATGTACATTGCGTTAACTTCAACGCCATTCACTATTTCTTTTGAAGATGTTTTTCAAAAAATAGCATTGTTTGTATTACTATGTATGCATAGTAATACAAAGCAAGACTCTTTGTGTTGTTAGTTAAAGCGTAGCATCGCATTCTCTCTCTCTGCTCTTCTCTGCTCTGCTCTACTGCTTTGTTGACTTGAATGTGGACTCTTCTGCTTCTCTCTTCTCCTCTCTGCTCCTCCTCTCTACAGCGTAGCATCACATTGTTTCCCTTCTTTCTAGCTCTACAACTGTGGTAAATGTGGACTCTTCTTCTTCTCGCATAATACCATGCATTAAAGAAAGACCACGCTTTTCTGCTTGCTCGCTCTGTAGGTGTGCATAATATGTACTCTTCGTCTTCTCCAATCTTCACATGCATTCAATAGCATGCATTTTTACACGGTAATTTTTCACTTCTCATCATCAACATCAATCCTTTCAAAGCAGCGCACAATTCAAATGAATGTTATTGTTTTTGTTAGTGCTTGCTGCTTAGTTCTTCTCTTCTAGTCACTTGTGCAGTTGAAAGCTATTGGTTTATTCCCAACATCTTTTTCACAGGAATATTTTTTTATTTTAATTACTACTGTTAAATTATCTTGAAGAAAGTTTAATTAATTAGAAAAATAGTAATGAAAATTAATCAAAAGCTTATCAAGTGAAACGTGTTCATCATTGTAATCCATCATGGCACCGTTCAAGAAAATAATGAGAAGGAAGAACTGCATCGTACGTCTTCAACGTAAGCAAAACCGTTAATAATCCATTCATTTATTGCATAATATTGTTATTATTATGCCATCATTATATGTAATGATAAGCATGGTAATGTTCTGCTATTCATTTAATATAATGTTTTGCTTTCCCTTTTGTTTTTTAATGTAGATTGTTCTGTTGATGACGCAGAGGTAGATGATAGTACTTCAGTCACTCTATTCAACGCTGGCTCTTCGAAGGACGTAACAACTGAAGGAAACACAGGGAGTGTGACTGCAGCTGATAGACAGAAAGGTAAAACTTTAAACATTACAATTTTTAGCTTGATAACATTTAAATTCTAATATTCTAATTGTAATTAAATTATTCTAATTTTAATATTTATTTTTGTTTTAAAATTTCAGACTCGAGAAACAAAACTGTCAAGAGGAAGTTCGTAATGAGACGAGATTCATCATCATCATCAGCCTCCCCCTCAGACGACTCAGATTCCGAATGGGCTCCAAATGTCCCCATGATCAAAGCAAGTGGATTCATTGGCATCTCGAGGGTTATAAGGGAATGTGATAGAAAGAGGTCGCATGGCGAAGGTAAGTATTTACCAATTAATATCAATACGGTACATGATTTCATTTCTGAAATCATTCTTATTTTTCGTGATTTTGTTTATTTTTTTAGTATTTCCAGCCGTAAATGCCGAAACCGAGCCAGTTTTTACTCGAAAACATTTTGATCGTTCCCTTCTTTCATTATGCGACCAAGCTAAACTCAACACCTTTGAACTAAAGCGTTGGAACAAAACTCTGCTGTGGCAAAGTAAATAATCTTAAAAATTAACGTTAGTTTTTTATTCAATACATTCAAGGGAAATATAATTAATTTTATTTACCTTTTTAAAGGTATATAATATTGGAATGTACCATTCAGAATCATAGGTTTAATTAGAAAAGTAGTCATTAAAATTCATCAAAAGTTTATCAAGTGAAACGTGTCTAACATGGCACCGTTCAAGAAACAGTGAAACAGTGAAAAGGAAGAACTGCATCGTCCGTCTTCAACGTAAGAAAAAACATTATTAATCCATTCATTTTTTATTGCATAATTATGTATTTATAATTCCATCATTAAATTTAATTTGAAGCACGGTCATGTTGTGCTATTCATACAATATAATGTTTTTTGTTTGTTTGTTTGTTTTTAGGATGTTCTGTTGATGACGCAGAGGTAGAAGATATTTCTTCACTCAATCCATTCAACGCTGCCTCTTCAAAGGACCTAGGAACTGAAGGAAAGATAGTGTCTGCCACTGCAGGTGATCGACAGAAAGGTAAGTGTAAATTAAAACTTTACAATTTTTAGCATGAAAAAATGAAAATTTAAAATTCTAATTCTAATTAATTTATTATAATTTTTATATTTATTTTTGTTTTATCATTTCAGGCTCGCGAAATACAAAGGTCACGAGGAAGGCCGTAAAGAGACGACATTCTTCATCATCATCAACCTCCCCATCATCATCATCAGATTTAGACAAACAGTACCTCATCATTTTTCTTACCTTCTACTGCTCTTTCTTGCCTGCATCTTGAAAAATTAAGAAGAGCCACGTTATCAATCCTTGTCAATTCACATGAACCAGTAATTGTCAACAATACCGAAACTTGCATTACAAATTAGGTAAAATTACGCAAAACGGTTGCAATTATGCACATTCAAATAAAACTATGCAAATTCAGGTGAAATATAGCAAATATTTAATTAAGCTGCCACTGAAAAGGTCATACTCAAAATACCAGTGCATCGTAATACTATACAACGATAAGGCTGATGATAAATCGGTTATAAAAAAATCCAATACAAAATTACACAAAGTAGCTTCATTACAAAAAATGAAGTAAACCGGGGTTTTTGTTAGGTAAAATTATTATCATGGTAAATGTAAGTTATAAGAATAAATTATTACTATAAACGCGCCTTTCAACTAACAATACAATATTATTTTAACGTAAACTTTATTAATTTCTGCAACTATTATAGATTAGTGTCTTGCGAGATAAATGAGCCATTAAACATACAAATCGGATGGTTAGTTCTAATAATATTAAAAAAACCAGAAAAGCTTTAAATTCTCTGCCGATTGACAAGAGCGAATAAAAATCTGTACAACTTTGAGTAAATGAGAAGAGCCCAAAACTTACCTAGCCTAATGCACATAAATA
>JAHZNJ010000054.1:0-11783 GCA_027744475.1 Lepidocyrtus cf. sotoi NNG-2020
GCAGAAGAGTAGCTGTTTATTTAACTTGGATGAAGAAAACAGCAATTAAGTAATTGTATTTCTACAATCTCGGTCACGCCGTGAATTTGTCGAGTGGAGATCTTTTACTGGAGATATCTAGCTCTTATTGGCAAATTAAAGGGTAAATTGTAGCAAAGCGTCAGTTGGTGTTGGTGACTGCAGTTATTTTGCTCCGCTGCTGCGGCTTTTAGAAAACGATTATATTACAAATTAAAACGTACATTTACTTTGCTAAAGCGTAAATAATGCTTTGAGGTTAGATTGACGAGAGCTTCCTTGTTCTGTTCTGTTACGTTTCTTTAAATTGGTTGGATTGGAAATATGTTTGAAAAAAGCTACATTGCTCTGCAAGCTGAAAGATTTTATATTTTCAAAAAGCTATAAACTTGCTTTTAATATTTATGAATATGAAAGCAATGAATGAAGCGATCGTAGAAAAAAATAAATTTTTGGTTTAGAAATTCAGAATTTTCATAAAATTAAATAGTATCTGCATCAAGCAGATTTTGTTTGTTTTGATATGAGAAACAGAAATTCAACTTTGCCAAATGTTTTACTACAAAGATAAAAATGTTGCATTAACTAGTATCAGTAATACAAAGGAATATGTTTTATGTACTATGTATGTACATATTTTGCCTATGAGGATCACGTTACGTTCTTGAATTAGAGTTTGTTTATACCGAAACAGCCTTTAGATATTGATATTATACAAAATTTAAAATAATAAAAAAAAAAGCTGAAAGATTTTATATTTTCAAAAAGCTATAAACTTGCTTTTAATATTTATGAATATGAAAGCAATGAATGAAGCGATCGTAGAAAAAAATAAATCTTTGGTTTAGAAATTCAGAATTTTCATAAAGTTAAATAGTATCTGCATCAAGCAGATTTTGTTTGTTTTGATACGTGAAACAGAAATTCAACTTTGCCAAATGTTTTACTACAAAGATAAAAATGTTGCGTTAACTAGTATCAATAATACAAAGAAATTTATTTTATGTACTATGTATGTACATATTTTGCCTATGAGGATCACGTATCACGTTCTTGAATTAGAGTTTGTTTATACCGAAACAGCCTTTAGATATTGATATTATACAAAATTTAAAATAAAAAATACAACACAAAGATAGCTTTGAAATTCAATTCGAAGAAAATGGTTCCATAAAAGCAAAGAGTTACATACACAAAGCAAGCGGCTTGGCATGCAATGCATGGCCATTGATTTTGATTTGAACACAGATAATAACCTAAAGCAGCAATCGAAATCGGCATTCAGATTCAGAACATAATTATTGTTTGCAGACGATTGCTGCTTGCCTCCTCTTTATTTTTACCAAATGGGTCGATTTGCATACAATCAAGGAAGATTCTCATGCTACAATCATAATCATAGAGAGAAGACTTTCAATTAAGAAATCGTTTCCTATCCAACGATTTTCTCTCGGAAAATTGTAGAAATGAATAGAAAGAAGAAAATATATAGTAGAATAAATGTTCAATTTACTGTGGTGTAGTGGTGCGGTGTTAGCTGACAACTCACAGGTATAGGCAAAGCGTTTAGAAAGATGTCTGCTTCTTCATTAGAATCAGAATCACTCTGGTTTTAGCAGCATTGGCAGCAATGGTATAATAATAACGAGCAGAGCAAGCATTACCGACAACCTGCACAATCACAATTATCATCAAAATCTCTACAATCTCGGAATTCACATTATTACCAATCCAGGCAAAAACATTAGAATTAGAACAATCTACTTCTTCTTCTTCTGTCTAACAGAATGGAAATCTGATGACGGCGTACTTTGTGGTGGTGGTGGTGGTGGCGGCGTTGGTGATAATGATGAGGATGAGGATGGTGGTGAAAGAAAACAGAGTATAAGGCACAAGGCAGTAGCAAGCAGCGGCATTTTAGCTGATGCGGCAAAACGATACTTTGCTGTTGTGGAAAATAAAATAAAAGCCATGCGCCATGCCATGCATTCATTTTATCTTCTTCTAATGCTTTCGTTCGACGATGATGATCTTGATGAAGACGAAAATGAAAGGTATAAATGAGGGATCTTATTACGGCTAAAACGTTATCGTCATCATCAGCATCATCACGAATTAAATACTACTAACATACATACTTGCCTTGCTAAATCTTCATCATTTTCTCGTTTCTTATTTTGGGAAAAGGCCAGAGGCGACTGGATTCGGTTCAGTTCCGTTATATAAATAAAATTCATTCTGATGATGATGATCAGTAGAGATTTGGGCGGGAGGATAGAGCAAATTCTTAACTTATAGAGGAAAATCTAAAAGTTTCTTGGGTTAGAAAAAGAGTACACAGACCATTCCTTTGAAGAAGAATGTAGAAGGCTTAAAAATGCTTCCGGCATTTGAATTCTCGCTCTATCTAGCATCAGTTAAGGCAGAAATGGTGAAAGGGAAAGTGAAGTGAAGGATTCACCGAACCAAATTTTATTCGCTTCATATGGTAGAAACCGTGCGTCTTCGGGGTGGAATATACAATTATTAAATGCACTGCACACACATCAGTCAAGTCAGTCAAATAGTCAAATTAAAGTTATGCTGGAAAAACTTCTTTGATAAAACAACGAAACGACAAAGTAAAAATCGCGCTTGCTCTCGGTTTATTTCAATTTTATAATTTTTTTCTCTCATGCATTAAAGACAGCAGAAGCAGAAGCAACAGCAGGTGAAAAGCAATAATAGAAAAGGGTTCACGATTCACGGATGAAAAATTAGGTATGCGTTTGTCTGTTTGATCATTGACATCTTACTTCTATGCTTTCGTCTGAATCTTATGTGATAGTCGAGTCATTATTTGAAGCTTTCTTCTTCTTTTCTTCCACTTTTCTGATGAATTTATTCTTCGAAGGAACCTTTTACATTGCAGCAAGCATTAAACCTTTCTTTCAGTTCATGTTCATATAGTATTGAAAAATAAAATGAAAGGGAAGCATAATAGTAATAATAATAATAATCTTTTTTATAGGAGAAACCTCCTGCAGCGTTTACTTCCCTTGCTTTTGAATCTATCGCTTTACAGCATATTGCACGGACGGACCATGATAAGGGAGGGATAAACAAAAGGAGAGAGCGAGTTCTGTATTTTCTGTGCCTTCACTTATTACAAAAGGAAGGAATAGTAAAAAGATGAAGAAGCAAAGCAAATGACAAATTTTTTAGTCTTTTATTTTATTCTTCCTCTACTAACAAAGCAAAAGCAACGGATGGATGGATGGATGCAAAGAAAAAACATATATAATAATAAAAGCGAAGTTTGATTGCTGCTGCATTTTAGGAAACGTTCGTAAAAGTAAAAATGGTTTGAATTGAAACGAAAGTCAAGTCGAAGTCGAAGTCCGACCTTTTTATTACTTTCTTTTCATCGTGACAAAAATTTCTTCCTGTGTAATTTACTACCATGCATAGGGGAGAAAAAGAGGAAGCAGCAGCAGCAACAAAAGCAAATAGCGAGTCAGCGACTTCACTTTTTCACAAACGAAAAGGATTTCCATTCCATTGATAACGTTGCGTTCGTTGTTGGATTGGACTGGAGAAAGTCGTATTCGTCTTGTTATATAGATCAAAAAAAATGTGACGAATATTATACAATAAAAGAAAATCATCGTCTTTGCTGTGCCCATATACAGTAGTAAAGGTAGGCATGACACGGCATGAGCTTGATTTTGATTGCATGATACTATTCTCGAAGAAGAAGAAGAAGAAGAAGAAGAAGAAGAAGAAGAAGAAGAAGAAGAAGAAGACAAACCCAAATCAAGATGTAAAGGGAAAAAAGATTGCTATTATTATTATTACTATTACTACACCATAATACATCTCTGCTTGGTTTACAACTTTAACTACGTTTTCTTTCACTCAAGTGACATGACAGCAGCAGCAGCAGAAAGTCAGGAAGCTTTTCGTTTATTATGGCTTTCTCTTGACTTTCTGTTTTTGTTCCCCGCTGTGCATTTTTGGCGAAGCTTCCTCTCTCTCTCTTTGTTCCACTGCTGCTGCTGATGTTGCCGTTTGTTCTTTCCACAAATATTGCTTTTAGAGGAGAGACTTTTATGTACATTCGTTATATTTATTATGGTATTGTACGTATGGCATTATCAGCAGGAAGCTATAGTACGCTACAACTTTCACTTCAATTCACTTCTAGTTCTTACATCCTCTCCTTCTTCTTCCTTTTAATACTTAAATCAAAGGGATGATAATAGTAACATCACCTTCCTCCATAGTCATGCGATGCTTTTTGTGTAATATCCTTCTTCCCACCACCACCACTGAACAATCTTCATTATTTTTAGGAAGCCAGAAGAAAAGCAAAAGAACATCAAAAGCTCATTTTCAGATTCGATATAATTTTAAGAGAAGAAGCAGAAGACCATACCTTGTTATTTTAAAGGAAACGTAGTTGGAGACTTACGTACATGCCTAGCTAAGAAGTGAATAGAAATAAAATGATGATGACGGTGACGGTGGTGGGTCTGCCTGCCAGACCTGTAATTTACGTCAATCTACCAAAAGATAATGACTTCACTACAACTTCTCTTTTTCTTCCTTGATGATATCCCCAAACTGAACTTTCCACTTTTGTTCTGTTCCTCATCCGCCACCAAAATTCCCTACGCCTGTTTTTCCATTTTTGACTTTGCTTTCCCTATCCTGTGTTTTAAACATAGATTTCAAAAGACCAGCTTAAAAAGTTTTTTTTTGGGATGGAGTTCAAATTGTTGCACTGAAGCAGCCGCAATGTAATGTAAACGCAAAATGTCATTTATTTAGATGTACTATTATTCATGCTTGTTCTTGTTGTACTATCCATCCTCTTTCCTCCTCTGCGTAAAATAAAAGGCCATGGCATGGACATTTTGTTTGCTTCTTTGAACTTAAAACTTTCTGTTGACAAAATTAATTCCATTCCTCCAAGTCAGAGTTTTGATGTAATCCTATCCTTAACTTCGCGGTGGTAGTAAATGCCTCTCTGATAATTATATGGATTACTTCTTTCCAGTTAAAGAAGGGAAGACAAGAAGACCACGCTTTAATTCGTTTTAATAAAGTTTACTGTTTGTCTTTTACAATTTAGTGGGGTAGGAAGGAAGATTGGAAGCTGAATAATAAGCTACAGCTACACTACACAGTAAACATTCGTCAACGTCCAAAAATTTGAACTTCCAAGACTCGACTACTGCATATCATACATGCATGAAGTAATTTCTATGATAATCATTATTAATTTGCGTGTGTATGTTGTACAAGTACAGTACGATACAACTTCGAGTGAGTCTAATTTTGAACATAATACCTAAGTAAGTTTGAAGGTGGGCTTGGTCAAGTCAAACCTCGCTTGGCCAAGTTCTGATTTTGAGATTTTCTTTCGGTCACCCAGCAAAGTTCTAAGATTTTTGCTCGTTCACCAAGCCAAGTTCTAAAATTGTTACTCGGTCACCCAGCCAAGTTCTAAAATTGTTGCTCGGTCACCCAGCCAAGTTCTAAGATTTTCGCTCGGTCACCAAGCTAAACTCTGACATTCTCGCTCTTATTATATTTTGGTTACCGAGTGTAAATCTTAGAACTTGGCTGGTTAACAAACCGAAGCTTTTAGAACTTGAACAGTCACCGAATAACACCAGATATTGCACATTTACATTTCACCAGCATACAGTACAATGTACTATCGAGATATTGATATTGTTATCAATACCTCGAAAATAAAATACGCTTATCAATTTATCAATATTTTATCAATATTATATTGAATTAAAAACCCAACTTACCACACACACTGCGCAATGTTGACAATATTGCAAGAATATAATATTTTTTTGTAATAATCTGGAACCAAATTTGCGTAGGTAGCTCCAAACATAAATCCTCCTAATTATAATTAAGTACAATCAAATATGTATCTATGTATAGCAAAGACTTTTCCTTCACATGGAACAAAATGTCATTATTTATATTTTCAAACTACGTTTCCGTCCGTCAAATTACGGAAAAAAGAGTCACGTTTTGTTCATCACTAAACTCACATTGTCAGCAGCTTCTCATCATCTCAACTCAATCTCATAATTTAAAATGACTAACTTTTTTGTGTAAAGTAAAGTTATTATTTATTCAAAAAGTTTTCCCTGTTAATATAATAATATTTTAATGACTAAACTTTTACTTTAAAAAGATACACGCATTATTTTTTTACTTAATTAACGTAGATTACTATGCGCATATATTAAGGATGGTTTGGGGAACAATTTTTTAAATTAAGCAAACAAAACTTAGCGATACAGGACTGACATGTAATTTGCTTCAGCAGCAGAAAATAAACAACATCCAGGGCCATTTTACTTCCAGTTTTCTAGGGGAGGAGAACCAATAAAAGATCATAACATAACAAGGCGTTTTAATGAAATTTGTTGAAAACTTCAAGCGAGGTAAAGAGGGGGTCTAATTACTAATTATCCTCTTCATTAATCATTTTTACTATGTTTTATAGCCCTTTACTTCCTTCCTTTCTTTAAAAATTGCCCTTCGCTTTTGCAATATTATTTTTTTAACTTTGTAAAAATAAATTACGATAGTGGAGAAATATTAATGGAAAATGGTGATTACGTTCTCAGGAAAATATTAGATGCCGCAGGAGGACTTATCTATCCATCGTAAATAATTATTTTTAATAAAAAATGCAGCTCGAGGAAGGTTTTAAAAGTAATCGTAAGTAAGAGGATTCGAAGAAGAACTTGAGGATAATCCCACACACTATCGATAAGTAATATTACGGTATTTAGTTTGCCGTTTTGCCTATGTACGTACGTAAACTTTTAAGCTGCTTAGCAAATAGTTCGTTGCTTTGCTAAAAGTAAGTAAAAGCCGAAGCCTGAATCATTTTTACAGGCATACTTACTTACTATTTAAGCTTCTGCTGCTCTGTCTCACATAATTTATTTAACATGTTTCAGGGAATAAATGTGGCGGCATACGATAGAAATGATACGTACGATATGTTTCCTTTCGCCCACCTTCAAATATCATTTTTGAGTGTGCTAATACGTAACGCGCCTAGAGACAGACACCACCACCAACACATGAATTAGACATTAGATAAGCGGTAAATGTATTAGTTTTGTTTTTGTTGTTGGTCTGTGGTGGTGGTGGGGTAGTTAAGGTTATTACTACATTTCCGGTAAGCTTAAGCTTTCTCCTCAGAATTNGTTGTTGGTCTGTGGTGGTGGTGGGGTAGTTAAGGTTATTACTACATTTCCGGTAAGCTTAAGCTTTCTCCTCAGAATTGTCTAAGCTGCTGCTGCTACTGCTGCAGCTTTTTCCCAGTTAAATACAACGTAACACAAAATATTACTTGATAACGTTTACTTACTTTTTACCTACTACCTTGAAGTTGCAAGATTAACATTGCTCTAGAACAGCTACTTTACCTACTTGTAAGAAGTTACCGCCTAAGAATGAAGTTGGATATCGACCAAACAATAAATTATAAAATAAAATAAACCTTCCTATGCTTTCATTTCAAACGGGTAGTTTTAAAGACAGACAAACAGTCATAGACAGTCAGTGTTAAAATTACTTTAAAAAGACGACGACGCAGTGAGGGAATTCACCCTTCGTTAGTGAGTGCAACTACATTTATTAATCTGGGTCGAATCTTTTCTTTTACTTCAACTGATGAAGATGATAAGGAGAATTCTTTCTATTTCATTCGCTGCTACAGATATTTGCATTTGCTTTTGCAGTATAAAGTAGAAACTTGCTAACATTTTCATACAAAATACATAAAGCATGATGGAAGAACATTACGAAGCTACTGCACTGCCGTTGGTTATTGCTCCCTTGGCATTATCTAAAGGAGAAGAAGAAGAAGCACAGAAATAAAATAAAACTGAAGATTTATTACGATTAGAAAGAATCATATTACATACTAGCAACAGCAACATGTTGTTTTTCAGGTAACAGCAGCAAAGAAGAAAGTACAAGCTCCATGCTTCTTCTTCTTTTTCTTGTTGGTCAAAAAGAAAAAAGACTTTACTTACTCGCTGCTGCTGCTCACTTCACAGCTCACGTGTAGGCTTCAGAAGTGAAATTGCAAATAGCTTGCTTCTTACTTATTCCACCAAAGATAAAACTTTCATAGGAAGAAGCACAAGAGAAAATTCAGACTTCAGACAGAAACTAAAAATGAAGGTGTTCCTACTTTGAAAGGAAAGCTTCTATAAAAAAGTGAAACGTCTTCTGTGTTCTACTTTATATTTTATATTAATAAGCACCTGTTTACTATCAATAGGGTGCTTGTATCGTATAATACCTTTCTTTTTTTCCAAATAATCATTAATTTAACCTTGGACCGTGTGCCTACCATATTATTTGCTTAGAAAAGACGTCCTGATTGTGTAGCTGCCTAATGATTTAAAGGTTTAAAATTTTACATTAAACATCAAAAGGTTTTAATAAACACTTTAGTTTTCTCATAATAAGGCCAAATAAATAAATATTTGGCAACACGAGTTTGTGACTGCTTCGGTTTGCAAACTTCTCTAGCTGAAATTCTTAGGATTGAGAATATCGTTAATAAACAACATTCTAGTTCTAAAAATCGAAAAACATGGTAAATATATTATGGTCTTGTGAAAATAACAAACATTTTGAATGTATTAGCAGCTTCCAAAAAATATTATTTATTCAAATAAAAAGTGGAATCAGCTCTACAGCATAACACATTAAAATACTATTTCATAATAAAATCATTCAACGGTAAGGCTTCTAAGCCTACCTGGTAATTCCTAATTGCTTAGCCAGCATTTCGTCTCGAAAGCATTTGCATACTACTACTACCATCAATCAATATCACTGACAACGGAATCAAATCATCAAGAGCTACATAAAAACGAACAGGTTTACTTGAAAAACAGAAGCAATGAAAATGCTAAAACAAACTTCATAAAACCAAACATATTAATTACGTTTTAAAACCGGGGGTGAAGGGTATTCCACAACAAAAATTACCACACAAATAGTATTCCATGTGAACGGGTCTGTGTCTTGAGATTTTCTATCTTAATTTGTGTAAATGATGATGAAAATCTAAATGGCACACTCATAGAAAAGAAATGGTTTGCTTTGTGCACTTGATTTAAACGGCTTTTTTGTAAAGGATTTGAATAAAAGGCAATAAAATTAAATTGTTCTGCTTGCTGATGTCAAATTCATGTTGATGTGACGCAATATTATTATAAGAATTAGAACTTTTATAGAATGTCTGCCCTTATGGAAATTGCTTTACCATACCATTTTGCAGTAGAATTTTCCAAAGTCAAATCAGTAGCAGTGCCTTAACTAAAATAAAATCGAGTTTTCAGACACTAAATACTCACGAAAGTCGAGTAGCGCAAATTGTACGAATCTATCTATGCGTTATTCAGCTCAAATGAAGAATAATTTTACTATGTATTTGAATTTGTTTGGTTTTGTTTTCGCAACGCATGATTTATGACTTTCCGCAGTGAATTTACAAACCGAATGGGAATTACAAAGTTTTGGGAATTTTGTAGAGAGAACAACATTCTAAGCTTGAAACTGGAGCTCCAAAAAAGCAAACATAAAATATATCGAATTCACCATTTCACCACCACATTCAAAGAATATTATTGTTTTGCTGGTAACGTAACCCAACTCTCATTAATACGAGTAAAAGTAAAATTGAATCGCCGTCAGCAACGTAGCATATCTTCTGAACTGGTTTGTTGCTTATTGTTTGGTTTAACAGCAAAAAAAAGAAATTCTACTTTTATGGTATTTTGATGATGGATGGCTAAATACTGAATAGAAATGTTGTTGTTGTAGGCTGTAGGGGGAAAGCAAATGGAATCTAATATCATAGTATTATTATTTTCATTTTAACAATAATTGCTTCATTCCATCAGCAAACAAAAACGATTTCAATTTCAGTCAGACTATAGCTTTGTATTGTCAGTAGTGCAAAATTCGAACTTTTGGCATGAAAACGCTGTTTGCCGTGTGACCGACCAAACGCAAACCCCATAACACACAATGCAATGTATTTTTCTTTTCTTTCTCTTGCGAAAGCGAAACAAATAAATAAATACATCATAAATAGAGAAACGCGTATTCTACGACGAACGACGAAGTATTTCGTTATGAAAGCAGCTTACTTTTCCCGTTTTTCCATTATCCTCTCAAATTTCTATTTCGATTAGTCAGTCAGTCAGTATTCAGTATACGTCTATAACTGCCAACTGCTCTTAAAACTTTTGCTAATGAAATAATTTTTTTTTAAATTCTTTTTCAATTCAAATTCGGAGTAGAATTTATTTCCTTGAATGGAATTTGATGCTTTTTGTCTATGTATATAGTTAGTAAATATGTACAAATACAGTAGGATTAGAAAAGTTTAGTGAATTTTGATAGGATGAAATTTTTTAATGATCGCACTTTTATGCATTAATTGGACACATTAAAAATAACAGCACCCATTGAGCATGAATTAACTGAGCACTCTGTATTCCTGTATGACAAAATTCATGTCTGCAAGAAGCATAAACATGAACAATCAATTCTTCTATAACTGAGCCTAACCTCCTTTAACTTACTTTTTCCAGATTAAAGTTAATTAGCTTTGCCATTTATTTACTTTCCTTTGTTTACATGTCCCTTTGCGTACATTAGAAAACTCATGATTAATTCATCTGCACACGTAACGTGACTTCCACTTCTCTTATAACAAGTAATGCTTGTTGAGTTGAGCAAACCATTTTCCGCTCTCGGGCTCAAAAAAGAAAAATTCCCGAGAAAAGGTTTTGGCGCGTGCATCTAAATGAAGTTTCTGTCAGTTCCATGTGCTTGGCTTGAAGCACCAACGACGCTGTAACTTTCTCTATTTTATTTTATATTTTATTTTATACAAATGACTGCATGACTGCTGTCGTTGTTTGTTATTCTTAATACATTAATCCGTTTTTTATATCTTATCTCACTTTCAGCTTAAGAGAGGAAATCGATACTGTTTTATTAATTCCAATCCAATATTAAAATACATTTAATTTGATGTCTGTTAATAATAAAAAAGAATGAAACTCGTATGCAAAGTGATGTCACACGAACGTACACCAATCCCAATAAAATGATAAAGCCACAGAGAGAAAAAGTAATGAGTAGCTGGTGAGGTGAACTGAAGAGGTTTCCATTTTCAAAACCTCCCTTCGTCATCATCAGCGGTTACACCATCAACTATACCAACAACAGGGGAAGAAAAAAAACAATTCATTGAGTTAGCGATACCGATACGATATAGGTACCTACTCATCTTAATTATAAGTTATCATCACACAGAGGTAGGTATTCCAAATTGCTTAATAAATTGCGTAAAGGGAATTATTAGTATTTCTTTCCTTACATAGAAAATAATGGTTCTGGGTGTACGTGTACGTATTAAACACAAATATGGAGAAGAAGAAGAAAGCATTAGCCTTTATTAATAAATCATTCGCAAAGCGGAATGTCAATAAATGGAGGGAGGGAGAGGGAGACGGCTTAAATTAAACCCACAACCTGCCGAAGTGATATTTCTATCATCATTATCATCACAGCCATCATCAGATAAAGACAAAATTAATATTCGGTATTTTTCAACAGGCTGCACCGCGATAGAAAAGAAATGCAAACGCTTGAGCATGAGTCAAAATGAGCAGACTACTACTTCGCTTCGGTAA
>JAHZNJ010000055.1:0-10667 GCA_027744475.1 Lepidocyrtus cf. sotoi NNG-2020
ACAAAATACGCTTATCAATAGTTTATCAATATATTGAATTGAAAACCCTAGTTTAGAAGTAATGATTACCCGAAATGAGCTTGTTCTCTAGTTCTGATTCTTCCTTCTTCGGTGTTTTCGAAAACATTATCATTATTATGGGAAAAGAAAATGAAGCAAGGAGAAAAGGAAAATCTGACTTCGTTTTTCTTTATTTTTCCTGTTGAAGTTGCTGCTGCTGATGTTAACCCGGCTCATTTACAAACTAAAACAATATTCAAAGATCATCTCATCACGTCTTCTTTTACTTTCGTTGGTGATGATGATGACGATGATGAGTTGTATGAAGCCTCTAGTTAGTGAAATAAAAACAGAGCCAGAGCACTACAGCAAAAATATATTATCTTCCTCTTCAACTCTTCTTTTACTTCTTTCCCGCTGTAATTCCACCCTTTTATTTCTGTTTAATATTTACACAGTCCACATGCATTACATTCATTATTGCTTTTTTGTTTCCGTTGACTGGAGGCGAGTCGAGGACGAAGACAGAACGCGGAACCGGGAACAAATATAAAGCAATATAAATATAAAAAATATAAAGCAGCATATTGAAATGAAGTGAGTAGTTCAGGTTAAGTAACAGCGAAAGCAAAACTAGCAATGGTTTAGATAGAAGATGGGGTTATTAGCAGCTCAAACCGTAGAGGTTATACTCAACTTCAAATATATAGTAATTTTACTAAGCCTATTCCGCAAAAAGAAATTGTCGGTGTTGGAGTGGATAGGGAACGGAGGAGAGGAGGGAGCAACGAATAATTCTCTAACCGAATTGTATTTTTATTGTACTTTTTGGTTTTTTGGTGCTATTATGGCGTATTTTCTGAAAAAAACAATGGCGTTTGTTATTTATAGGCAAAGGGGTCGTTCTGGATCATTGCTTCACACTCAGCAGCACTAGCAGCAACGCAACGGCAGTAGCAAGCTAATAAATCTTCAAATGGCAAATGAATAATATTGAATCCATGAACGAAGAAGTGAACAACAGCATAAGACAAAGTGAAGGAAGAGGGATAAAAAAGAAGAAAATTCCCTATTCATGTTATGCTTTAACTGATTGAAAAAAATCCGATTTTTTCACACCTTCGCTTCGGGATCATGGATGTTGCTGTGAGCTGAGAAGAGCGAGGCTTTGTAGTCTTGTTTTATCCGTACTTGATCTTTGTTCGGATTCGTAGTTTTATCTTTTCCATCAAAAAGCTACTTTTTACATGCTCTGGAGCTTTAAAGAAAACATTTCATTTGACTTCAGAATAAAAAAAAATTTGCTTAGTTCGGATTCGTAGTTTTATCTTTTCCATCAAAAAGCTACTTTTTACATGCTCTGGAGCTTTAAAGAAAACATTTCATTTGACTTCAGAATAAAAAAAATTTTGCTTTAGATTTTTAGATTACAAAAAAAGACATGAACAGAAATGCTTTAAAAAAGGAGAGAGCTCTCCAGTTTTTATGTAAAATTTGGAGGATTTTCTTGGAGGAACAAACAAACTTTTAAGAATGTCTTGGATTTTTTAGCTTTCTTAGTTGATTGCTTGTGTACACCTCTTTCCTTTTTTTCTTAAATTTACTTAAAAAAGCTACAGAAGATAACGCAAAACTAAAGGTGATTATTTTCAGCACTTGTTTTAATCCAATAGAAAACGAACAAAAACAATAATTGGCAAAAGCGTACTCGACAATCAGTCTGTGTCGAATTTTTGTGTTATTGCAGACAAAAACAAAAAAAAAGTGTGATAAGATAGGAATGAAATGAAATAGTGTGTTCATTCATTCTTTAGAGAGCTTGAGAGTTTACTTTACTAGTGACAAATGATTTGCATTCCCTTTGTCGTGAAAGGCTCTTGTCATGTAGTGGTTGACACGTTGAACAAATTCTACACGCCTGGTTGAGTGATTGTATGATTCCCCTTTTACTGATAGAATTATATAACATTTCTACTTTTCAAATCCTGCANTCCTGCAACAATGAACGTGAAATTTTTTCCTTGTTCTTTAACTGCAGACTGGAGTAGGCTTGTTCATTCCATCGCAGGAACTGCTATGCTATATCTGCAAAATTCAAACTGAGTGTGTTTTGTGTTTACTAATATTATGTAAGCAGCAGCAGCAGGTTTTACATACCTAATCATGAATGTTTTATCGCTATGTCAATCTGCTGTGGATAAGATGATTCATTTATAAATAAAACAAATCAAAAGAGTTGTTCTTGGTAAAATGGTTTCCGCCCGATGAGAATTGCTACTCATCATCAGCGACAGGAAACTGACTAAGCATCTATTTTGTTTTGGGTGACAAACGCAAATCAATTCGTAAAAGACAAGTAGTGTAAAATAATGTTTAAAATAATTTTCCTTTTGTAATTCACCCCCAATTATATGCATTAAAGTAATTTATCTTCTACACTTTCAATCAAAAATCGTTTTTTAAAGCATTGTCAAATTATTTTTTGCGCTTTTCCGTTTCTGACCTGAGAATATTCATAGTTCTATACGGAGTTGGACTATCCAGTATCTACTTAGAGAGATTTCGAAATAAATATTTTAAATAATTAAAAACTTTAAAATTTTTGACTAAAATTTCTTTCAAACAAAACTTGTAAACGTTTATCAAAATCCCTGCGGCTAAACTAATGTAGAACAGTCAAAAGTATTCCACATAAATAAAAATCAAGCAATGCCTATAAACCAGACAAAAAATTACTAACTACTTACTTATCCTGCTTCTAACAATTTTTGCAAGAAAAATATTCATGATTAATTTCTGCTCCATTTTCCGTGTCTCGTGGCTGCAATTATTTTTGGGCTGCGAGCACCGCACCGCACTACTGCAGTGAATCAAATACTACTTCCATTTTTGTCTGATTTGTGAGTTGAGTTGATTTCTGCTTTGAAGGAACAGTTTATAGTATAGTTTTAAAGTTACCTTCACATGTTTCAAGTTCATATTTTTTATTTTATTACCATCTGAATTAAATTTCTCTTCCATTATTAGTAATACCACAAATATTACCTCATCCGATTTCTTATCATATCATAAGTTATGTTGACTTTTGCTCATGTTTTATTTAACTTTATAGGGAAGAGTTATTAATCCTGTAATGAAATTCATATCTCTTTCAGGTTGAATTCTGACAATGATGATGATGATTCACGTATTTTGTGCTTTCATAAATATACCAACAAATTTAGCCCCAATAAGGCCACAAAGTGGCAGAAATTGTTCGACATTATGAAACTTTAAGGCAGAAACTAACCCCAGGTCATTTTTTGCTACTGTCAGCTTTCTTCTTCTTCTTTGATACATAAAATGTTTTTTAAAAAAAATATTTCTTGATAAATTTTTGTGAGTTTACTGCGGAATTTATCTCTTGTGCTTGTGCCTGTGCGTTGTTTTATTTCTTGTTTGCTATTGCTACAAACGCAAACGTACGACGTTTACTAACTACGAGCAAAAACGGTCAGAGATTATTACCAGGAGCCTACATGAAATAGATTGACGTTAATGACCCATGATTCGATGATGATTACCGTGTTCTTGTTGTTTTCGTTATGTCATGTATTTCGTATAGTAATTTGAGTATTTACGATATGGAACAAACAAGCAAGCAAGTGCTATTATATTGGTATTATGATCCAATCTAACTTACGTACATTGTTTATAAATTTATCTTCTTCTACGCTCCGACAAAATAATATCAAACCATCGCATCGCACCCATCCATCGGATTGTATCAGTCTCTAATTTTTCCTCGGATTTGGCTACCTGTTCACTCAATCGCAACACAAAATGATTACAATAAAGCTGACGATGATGATGACGAGAATGATAAGAATGCATTTTTAGGTACTTTTTAGAATCCATTCCATCTCATTCGGGAGTTTCAAAATGATTCAATGTAAATTAAGATTTCAGATTTTGATTTTATATTCAACTGGTTCGCTTCACTACTAAAACTAATTCAGCCCAATCTGGGACTGGCTGGGCTAAGAGTAAGTAAAAGTAAGGCAAGGCAAGGCAGGGCAATAATGGGGAGAATTTCCTTTTCTAGGGCGATTATTACTTACTGCCGCCGCTGCTGCTGCTGTGCATATATATAATACTTCTATAAATGATAATGAAGATGATCTCACTTTTCTTCTTCTAATGAGCTTTTTCGTTTTAGATATAACTAGAAGTTAGTAGAGAATGATGTTAATTTTGTTGCTGCAATGCAATGCAACGGGCCTGCCACAGATTTATTCTTCGTATCATCATCCAACAACATCAATAATACACCAACAGCAGCAGCATCAGCATCACCACCGACGGCAAAATATCAAACAAAACGAGACATAAAGGAGGCTGTTTGGTTGTTGTTGTATATGATTGCGTATTGTTAAAGGCGTGTTTTTTGTCGGTTTTTTCAATGGTAGTCATATTCCTCCTCTAGTCCTATTATTGACAGACTACTGACTGACTGACTGGACTTAAACTTTATAAACTCATCTTCTCTTCAAATCTTTTTCATGCACAAAGAGAGAGGAGAGAGAGAGATAATCATCATTATCACCCTTCTACTGGCTTTGAATTTGGCTTTTTCTTCCCATCCCAACTTTAGAGTGAGTCGGCCTCATCATTTATCTCAATATAATAAATTGAGCTGAAGCAATATATTATTCCATTTATTTGGTAGTAAGGCAGAACGGAGGGAAGAAGAAGAAGATGATGATGAAGAAGCAAACACAACAGAACACAATTCATTAGCGCTGCAGGCGCTTTTACACTAATCTTTAATGAATCTGAAGGTCATGTTTATGCAAGCCTGACGTGCATCTCATTATTAAAAGAAGACACACCACTGTCATCATCATCTCATTCAAACTGACAGGCAAAAGCAAAAGAGTACATGCATAAAGCGATGTTGTAAACTCATCATGATTACGTTTATAAGTCTTTCTCTCTTTCCTTCTTCACCCTTTTAGTAACGCTTGTTCACAGCAACTGCAACATAAAATACATGAGCTTTGCTGCTGGATTTGCTCAAAAAAAAATTAACCCAATCAAGCAATTATCTCGGTGGAGTACTTGGAGTAGTAAAAAGTAAAAAGCATTTTCGCGAATCAAATTACGCTTACTCTATGCACTACTACTACGTTGAAATATGAGACATCGACAAAAAGCAATTTATTTAGGTTAAGTTAGCTTAGTTAACAATATTTATGCTCTTTAATCCATTGTCTATTTTCGAGATTGGTTGATTTGCGGGACATCGCTTCAATTAACTGACAAGCCTATCACATATCGTAATATTCTGAGGGAGATTTTTGTAGGAATCGGATCATGCTTGTTTCTGTTTGGATTTGGATTCATGTTAATGTTGTACTTAAAAGGCTACACTTTCAACAGAAGTCACAACTCACCTTCGTTTGTTTACTTTTAGGCTAGTTCTCCTATTAGCTATAAAAGGCAAACTTTTTTATTGTGTATTTAACCTAAAAAGAGCAAAAATGGAAATTGACTTGATAAGTAATAATTTTTTTCTAAGGTTACAAGTTGCAGATGGTTTGCATTTCGCGTTAACTCTTTCTCTCTTGCGCTTACTTACTTTTCCAATATTTATGAGCAAGCGAGCGTCGTCGTTATTGCAATTATCAGGAAAGAACGAAGTTTCTCAGTTTGTTAACACATTTTACTTACGGTAGGTCTGTCAAATGCAGAAGATGCGAAAGGATAATACTCTAAGGGAAGATTTTGTACTGTTACTTTACTATTTAAGCATAAACGTTCATTAACAACCACTCAGAGGCATTTTAGCAAGTTAAGCATTTGCATAAATTGTATTTGCAGAAAAATTAATGAGTCTGCTGGCTAAAAGGATGTTGATGATAATAAACGAACAAATTATGGAAGGAAACCTGAGAAAGCAACAGAAACAGCATAGCTTAGATAAAAATGAATTGAAGTTTTTAGCTGCAAGGAAAAGTTGTCAGTCAGTGCACACTGTAGTCAAGTCAGTATGACAGATTTTTGGCACAATGGGCTGATTGGTCGGAGGAAGGACAGCTCAGCATTCCTCTCGATGTTTTCTTGCTCTTTAAGCATTAGCAGAAAATTGAATTCTGAAAATTCTGAAAGCTTTTTGAAAGTGAAGACTTATTCTTAATTTTTCAAATATAAATTAAATATCGTTAATATTTGAGTTGGACAAACGAGTTCGCTTGCATCTATACGTTGTAATACAGATATTCATTAAATAAAATCTTCAAATTTTAATATGTCAATTTAATTTTATTGTGATTTAATTCAAATTTTAATCTTTGTACAATGCCAGATAATATATCAAACCAAATTGAGTTAATTTATTACGTAGCTTATTCAACAGTTTTTAAACAAGCCAATAACAATTCGCTTGTTGTTTTGTTTGCAAAATTAAGTTGTCCATCATATTTAAATTGCTTCTGGTAATGAGTTTAACTAACAAGTATAATACCTTGTAATTTGTTTTTAAAAACTCCTTTTCACCAAGCTTTATTGCCAGGAATGGAAATAAATCTAAAATTTTAAAGAAGTAAAATTAAAGAGTTGATTGATCTACAACTGAAACATGAACGTTAATCACAATCAAGCTTGATTTCACTTCAGTTGAATTCAATTCTAGCTTATTGAACAGCAACAACTTCTACAACAACTACAATTCACATGCGAATGGTTTTTAAAAGGTATAAAATTCATTTTGTCTCTCACTCAATCTGCTGCTGCTGCTGTTCTTTAACAGATATCTTCTATCGCAGGAGAAACAACTGCAAGTTTTTTTTTGTTAGCGAGCTTGCACACAACAATAGCCAATGTATCCTTATTTCACCAACTTGTCATTTCTCCGACAAATTAGCCACGATTTATGATCATTGTTAGTGGCATTATTAGTAATAGTAAAGAGATTACGTATCTCTCTGCCCTCTTGTTAAAATGCCATCCGAGAAGAAGCAAAAACCTATTCACAATTATTATTGACGGGACATAGCGAGCGATAGATAAAACCATAAAGGCTAAAGATTAAAGTTGTACTCGTATTCGAAACTTACACAGGTACAGATAGACATTACGTAGCCAATCTTTGAAGTCTCACATCAGCATCTGCACGCTCATTTATATTTCTATTCTTCCAGCTAACAACCCAATTTGATACGATCCCGACAACGAGGTGAATTATCATCATGACATAATAACAACCATTGCGTCGTACCTCTCTTGCTTTCACTTGCACAGCTTTTACAATTTACAAGAATATCACATAAATCCAATTTTGATCGGATGGAACCTCTCTCTCATCTTTACACTTAACTGGAAATAACAACAATTTTTTTACATTTCTAGTTTCCTGTTGTGTACAACGAATGTACAAAACACGGGCAATTTACAGATACAAAGTAACAATAATTTGCTGCGCTCTACCTAAGCACCCTACTTAAATCTTATGAAAATTATACCTTTTTTTAGCTTTTACTTTCCCCAATTCATTTTTTTTCTTCTTTTAAAACGATGAGTTCACGTGTCATCACATCATATCAAGAAGATAATGATGAGTAAGCATCATCATCATCATCAACAACAAGTACAGCAATAACATCATCGTAAATCATTTCTCATTGTTGATGTGATGATGACGATGATGATGGTTTGTTACTTTTTTTCATAAATAATAATAACATAGCCATGACCGATGAATCCGTGAATGTGAACACAACACAAACACAACAGCTCATCATAAAAAATACTACGTATAGGTAATAAATTGCAATTTCCCTTTCATTCTTTTCCAACAATTGCTCGTTTTCGTTCTTTACGCTATACTGGAGAGTAAAAACGTGAGAAGTAAAGAAAAAAAGATAATAATAGGAATAAATTTTTCATTATAAGGGGGAAAACTGGGAACTATATTCGGCTTTTACTTTAAAAGCTTAAATCAAAGTCTAGTCAAAAGTAAATCATTCTCTTCTCTTCTTCTCATAACGAAACAGGAAAAAGAAAAAAAAACTTTGAGCATTTTTTGTTCTCTGCCTGAAGAAATGTAAAAAATAAAAATGTTCATTGACGATCATCTTAAAAATACTGAAGAAATGAGCAAATACTCAATATTTATCGTCGTCTGCCTAACGTCTGGTCTGACTGTTTCGTTTCCTCCTACACCGTTTCGTGTGATCGTTTACGTTTTCTTCATTTACTTTACGTTATTATGTTCTTTTCTTACTACCAATTTTTTACACTGAAACAAAAAGAATATTTTTTCTTCTTCTCTTCTCATCGTTTTGTAATAATAAAAAAACTTACAAACTGTACAATATTCTCTGTTGCAGGTACAGAACAGAGTTTGGTAGGTCGAAGTCGAGAAGTTGTAGCCGTAGTATAGTAGGTCTAGTCAGCAGGAATGGAGTAAAGTAAAAAGCAATAACAATTTTATTCTCGTCACGCCCGTTTTGTCCGTTTTTGTTTTTCCTTCTTTTTTCATGATGTGAATATATTCAACAATAAAGTCATACATAGTCAGGCATAATGTACATTACTATTTTTTTACCAAAAAGCTATAAAATATTTTGCCAAGTAGACATAAACTATTTGAACATTTGTATTAAAACCAAAAAAAGAGAGGGAGAATAAAAATCAAACCTGTACTTACTTATTTATTTAAACAGATTCAGTTAAATCTAAACGTTAAACGTAGTACGTCCACCACAATCAAACTCAATCTTCTGCTGCACAGTAAGTTTTTGTAGGTAAAACCCTGAGGTCAGCTTAAAACACACTCCCTCGCATTAACACAGTAAGAAAGTTACTTACTAAGGTCATAATCATAATTATTAAGGGAGATAATAAAAAGTTTGGTTTGGGCTTGTCTGTTATTTTTTACTATTTAATTTGCCCCCTTATTTCACTTACTTTGTAATATCTGTTCTGTGCGGTTGTGCTGTAGCTACACCGTTTTGTTTCAGCTTTTTTAAGAGTAAACTGCTGCAAACTTTTTATCCTTTTTCAGTCGAATATCGTATAAAGGTAAGTGGAGGTATTCGTACACTAAAAACGGGAGAAATCATCCCAACATGAACTTCCTGTGGTTTTTGTCTCCAATAAAGACGAACAAGTGCATACACAGCTGGAAATTATAGAGAGGAAGAAAATCTCTGCTGTTCTCTCTTTCTCTCTCCCTTTTCTGAAAAAGTTGTAAATTACCTAGATGGGTTAAACTGCTGAAAAGTTGTTGATAATTTTTTTTCTCTCTCTCTCTCTTTGCTGTTGTTTTTTATTTGGAAGTGAATGAATGTGTGCACTGTGCAATGCAAATGCAGTGAAGTTTTAAATAATTATTATGATTAGTATGATGATGATTATGACCACGATTATTATTCTGTCCCAAGTGGGTTTTTTATTAATATGATGAGCTACGGACATATAGACATGCTGGGCGAATTAATGCTTAAAATGTTTACCTTTTGCAATAATGATTCTCAACTGAACTATGAATGAATGAAATGAAACTGCAAAAAAGCTCATCTAAAGTTTATTATCATGTAGTAAAAATCAAAATCGCTTTTCTCCCTAATGCAACGCAATTCAAAACAAGCAAAGTGTATTTTGTTTTGATTAAGTATTCATTTTTACGAGGAGGAATAATAATAATCTCTCGTTCCTCCTCAGCAAATATTATAAAAGCCCTAATAAAACAGGAAATTATTGATGAGCCATTATGATACACATGCCATAATGCCATGCCAAATGCAAACAGAATGTTTTAAGAGAGAGAGAAGAGAGAGAGAATCATCTTCTGATTTGGTTTAATACAAACTCAAGCTCAAAGCTCAAATTTCAGTCTTCTCTTTCCTTCTTTTTCCTCTCGAGTACCATCTTAACTTTAACTTCTCTTGACTTCACTTCAGTTTCACAGTTTCAGCGTCTTTTGCATATCAATTTTTTTACTCCACTCGTACTCACTCCATACTTAATTATACAGTTTCACTCCCAACTCCCTACTTACCCTTGGAACCCATTCTTCAATGAACACTTTTTGTCGACATCGACAGCAAAGCAACATCTTAAGAAGAATGGAATAAATATGAAAGGAGGAAATCATTTAGTATTTATGCAAGTTCAACAAACTGAAAAGCTTACTGGTACATAATTTTCAGATAAAAAATATTGTCTTATATCAGCAAACCAGCAGCAGCAGCAAAAGAAACATTCTCGCTTTTCTTCCAATAAGAAATAAACTTTTTTCTTTTGCTTATATTTCCATTTTAAATAGGGTAATATAAGAATCCCACGCGTAATATTATTATAACGATGCGCTGATATGGAGAAGGAGAAAAGCCTTTGCTTTGCCTCCAGCACCGGCAGCAGATAAGGATAAGGAGGAGGAAGAACTAAAAAGAATGAGAAGATTTTTTATGAAATGTGATAGCAAATAAAGAATATATGTGTGTATTTATTATGCGTGTTTTGTGTGTAACTTACAACTTTTGAATTACTAACTTCACTATTACGGCATGGAGGAAAAAGGAAGGAAGTAAATATTGTTAACTACGCAACTACGGTTGTAGTGGAACTGTTTTTTACTACTTTCGGTCTCGGTGTATGAAGAAGGAAAAGAGAAGACTGAAATT